>CAXIVR010000182.1:0-44776 GCA_964035755.1 Teleogryllus oceanicus | reverse complement strand
AAAAGTTCGGCCTCCTCCCGCGCCGCAAGCCCCCGGAGTTTGGCCGTTCGGCCGCGTCGAGGAGGGGCCCAGAAGGGTCGAGTGACGAAACGGTTTCGAGCGGAAAGGAGGGAGGTGTTTTAAAATTTTCCTTTACCTCTTAATCTGTTTTGCATGATTGACTGGCGTTGGATTCAGGAAGCACGTCGTCATCGCGCAATTGACCACTTTTTTTGGAATGAATGATGGAATGGGGGAATTTTGTAGGAATGATCTTTGAAGCGTACTTTTATTTTAATACTTCGTAGCGTAATTTTATTTTAAAGGAGTTCTATGCCGTTTACTGATCGAAAATCAGACCATTTTCAGACGTTATCGGTCAAGTAAATTCACTGTAATAGTGCTGCGATCTATTGTTTTTTCCTATAAGTATTTTCCGTTTCATTTAGAGGCCGTAATCATAGTCTAGACATTGGGAAAACCTTGGGGGTTCCTTATAACGTTTTCAATTCATAGTAGCAACATCCACCCCATAAGAAAATACTTATAGCTAAAGGCCCAGGCTTCCTTAGCTTCAGTGAACCTCTCTTGATGCGTTGAAAATTGTCTAATTTGAAAGAAAGGGAAAGGGACAATATTTCAAAATTAAGGATTTTAGTGGCATCTTTCTTTGTAGCAACAAGTGATATTTACGTCAACGAAACCCCGTTGAAAATGCACAGCGATCAAAATTTTAAAGAAAAATATTTTTTTACTAGGCCTTTTTGTACATTTTTTGGTAGCATTGGTGTAAACCACCTCTAACTAATAGATATTTACTGATTTCACCACCATTTTAAGCCTTTGTTTAAGCTACTGGCACTATTTAAAGAAACTGTGTGGTTAGGTTACCTCACGGACGCAAGCATGATGGGTTTACCGCCAGTTTGATGGAGCCTTCTGGCAAGATTCAAATGGCTGAAAAACCCAAGCTACCTGTTCCACGAGGGGACTGCTAGTATCGTACATGTCTAAACATAGCATAAGTATCGTCTATGAATACCAAAAGTGTATAAGTACTTCCTTATTAAAAGTAATTTCTTATAGCTTATGTATTTTCTTATCTTAAATGCGACTATGAAAAACCCGTACTACGACTACTCTAATTAAAAAATAATAATAATAAAAATAATAATAATAATAAAAATAAAAATTTTGTTGCTTTTGAAATCACTTTAAAGCTGATTTTTAAATCAAGTCAAAAAATTTCGGGAAAATTTGGGAAATTTTTAAATTTGCTCAAATATAGGCAGATTTTAACTTTTTTCAAAAAATTTTTTTCCCAAAACCGACTAATTTTTTTTTTTTAACCTAAACAAAAATGAACAAAGGAAAAAATTCTTTAGGTGGCAATAAATAGCTGACGGATGGGACAACCGTAAAAGCTAGCCCAGATCAAAATTGAAAAAAAAGTAGGAGAAAGTCTGGGCCTTTCTGCAGCCCACTAGTTATCATCAAACGATTATAAACAAAAAAATATCCAGGGCACTATCGCTATCTTATTCCCTACATCCATAATGCAAATTTTTTCTGGAAAATTCGCCGTTTTGCGGATATACCTTTTTTTTAAGTCCTTCCCAAGGGGACAAAGTAACAGAGAGGGGAAAAAAAGAGACGAAGAGAGAGAGAGAAAAGAGAGGGGAAAAAAAAAGAGATAGAGAAAGAAAAAAGAGATGGGACGAAAAGAGAGAAAAGAGGGAAAAGAGAGAGAAGAAGGGAAAAAAAAAAAGATAGAAGAAAAAGAGAGATAGAGGGCGAAAAAAAGAGAGATGAGACGAAAAAAGAGAGAGGAAAGAGAGAAAAAGGAAGATGAGACGAAAAAGAGAGATGGGCGAAAAGAGAGATGAGAGAGGGAGATGAGGCAGAAAAAGAAGACGAAAAAGAGAGAGACGAAAAGAGAGGAAAGAAAAAGAGAGAGACGAAAAAGAGAGAGACGAAAAAAAAGAGACGAAAAGAGAGAGAGGAAAAAAAAGCGAAAAAAAAGAGAGAAAAGAGAGGGAGCAAAAAAAAGACAGAGAAAAAGAGAAAGAGACGAAAGGACAAGCGAGAGGCGAAAAAGGGAAAAACCAAAGCGAGAGAGGGCGAAAGCAAAAGGAAAAAAAGAACAGAAAAGAGAGGAAAAAGAGAGAGAGACGAAAAAGAGAGAGGACGAAAAAGAGAGACGAAAGAGAGAGAGACGAAAAAGAGAGAAGAGACAGAAAAAGAGAGAGGGCAAAAAGAGAGAGAGACGAAAAAAGGGCGAAAGAGAGAGACGAAAAAGAGAGAAGAAAAAGAGAGAGAAAAAAGAGAGAAAGAGACGAAAAGAGGCGAAAAAAAAGACGAAAAAGAAAGAGAGGGCGAAAAAGAAGAGAAAGAGAGACGAAAAAAGAAAGAGAAGGGGACGAAAAGAAAGAAGAGGCGAAAAAAGAGAGACGAAAAGAGAGAGAGACGAAAAAGAGAGAGGAAAAGAGAGAGAGAGACGAAAAAGAGAGACGAAAAAAAGAGAGACAAAAAGAGAGATGGAGCAGAAAAGAGAGATAGAGAGACGAAAAGAGATAGAGACGAAAAGAGAGAAAAGAGAGAAAGAGGGTAGAGAGACGAAAAGAGAGATAGAGAGACGAAAAGAGAGATAGAGACGAAAAGAGAGAGATGAGACGAAAAAAGAGATAGAGACGAAAAGGAAGAGAAGACGAAAAAGAGAAGAAAACAGAAAGAGAGAGACGAAAAGAGAGAGACGAAAAGAGAGACGAAAAAGAGAGACGAAAAAAAGAGAGGGCGAAAAGAGAAAACGAAAAGAGAGAGACGAAAAGAGAGAGAGACGAAAAAAAAAGGAAAGAGAGGCGAAAAAGAGAGACGAAAAGAGAAGAAGAAAAAGAGAAGAGACGAGAAAGGAGGAAAAGGGAAAAGAGAGAGACGAAAGAGAGAGGACGAAAAAAAGAGAGAGACGAAAAAGAGAACGAAAAAGAAGAGACAAAAAAGAGGGCGAAAAGAGAGAAGAGACGAAAAAGAGAAGACGAAAAAAGAGAGACGAAAAAGAAGCGAAAAAGAAGACGAAAAAAAGAGAGAGGGCAGAAAAAAGGGACGAAAAAGAGAGAGACGAAAAAAGAGAGAAAAAAGAGAGACGAAAAAGAGAGAGAAAGAGAGAAGAAAGAGAGAGACGAAAAAAAGAAAAAGAGAGAGACGAAAAAGAGAAAAAGAGACGAAAAGAAAGAGACGAAAAAAGAGAAAAGAGACGAAAAAAAGAGAGAGAGAGACGAAAAAGAGGGCAAAAAAGAAGAGAGAGACGAAAAGAGAGAGACGAAAAGAGAGGAAAAAGAAAAAAGAGACGAAAAAAGAGACGAAAAAAGAGAGAGAAAAAAGAGAGACGAAAAAAGAGAGAGAGAAAAAAAGAGAGACGAAAAAAGAGAGACGAAAAAAGAGAGAGAGCAAAAAAGAGAGAGACGAAAAAAAGAGAGAGAGACGAAAAAAGAGAGACGAAAAAAGAGAGACGAAAAAAGAGAGAGACGAAAAAAAGAGAGAGAAAAAAGAGACGAAAAAAAGAGAGAGGAAAAGAAAAAAGAGAGAGAGAAAAAAGAGAGAGAGGCGAAAAAGGGAGAAAAAAAGAGAGAGAGACGAAAAAAAGAGAGAGGCGAAAAAGAGAGAACAAAAAGAGAGAGCGAAAAAGAGAGACGAAAAAAAAGAGACGAAAAAAAAGAGAGAGACGAAAAAGAGAGAGAAAGAAAAGAAAGAGAAAAAAGAGAGACGAAAAAGAGAGGGGCGAAAAAAAGAGAGAAAAAAGAGAGAGACGAAAAAAAAGAGAGACGAAAAAGAGAGGCGAAAAAAAGAGAGAGAGACGAAAAAAAGAGAGACGAAAAAAGAGAGACGAAAAAAGAGAGAGACGAAAAAAAGAGGGGAAAAAAGAGAGAGAGACGAAAAAAGGGCGAAAAAAGAGAGCGAAAAGAGAGAAGACGAAAAAGAGAGACGAAAGAGAGAGAGACGAAAAGACGAAAAAGAAGACAAAAAAGAGACAAAAAAGAAGAAAGGCAAAAAAAAGAGACGCAAAAGAGAGAGACAGAAAAGGGCGAAAAAAGGGACGAAAAGAGGGCGAAAAAGAGAGAAACTAAAGGGACGAAAAAGAAAAAAGGAAGAGCGAAAAAAGAAGAAGGAAGAGAGAAAAAGGGAAAAACAGACGGCGTCACGAGAAGACGGGCGTCACGAGAAGAGAGAAGAAGGCGTCACAGAGAGACGGGCGTCAGAGAAAGACGGGCGTCACCGAGAAGAGACGGGCGTCACGAGAGAGAAGCGGCGTCACGAAAAGAGACAGGCGTCACGAAGAGAGAGAGAGGGGGTCACAAAAAGACGGGGGTGGAAGACCGGCGTCCGAGAGAAGAGGCGTCACGAGAAAAGAGACGGGGCGTCACGAGAGAAAACGGGCGTCACGTAGAGAGACGGGCGTTACGAGAAGACGGGCGTTACGAGAAGCGGGCGTCACGGGAGAAGACGGCGTCAAGAGAGAAAACGGCGTCACGAGAGAAGAGCGGCGTCAGAGAGAGAGAGCGGGCGTCAAGAGAGGGGGGCGTCAGAGAGAGACGGGCGTCACAGAGGCGGCGTCACGGAGAGAACGGCGTCACGAGAGAAGCGGCGTCACGAGAAAAAGACAGGCGTCACGAGAGAAAAGACGGGCGTCACGAGAAGAGACAGGGGTCACGAGAGAGGAAGACGGGCGTCACGAGAGAGACGGCGTCCCAGAGAAGACAACGTACGAGAGAGAAGGAGGCCCAGCGTCAGGGGAGAGAGGCCGAGCGTCACCGGAGAGTCGAAACGTCACGAGAGAAAGAGCGTCACGGGGAAGGCCGAGGGGTCACAGAAGAGCGAGCGTCACAGAGAAAACCAGCGTCAGGAGGGCCAGGGCTCAGAGAAGCCAGCGTCAGAGAGTGGCGTCAGAGAAACCGAGGTCACAAAAGAGAGAGAGAAAGGGGACGTCCAGAGAGAAAGGAGGCGTCACAGAGAGAGAGAAAGCCGAGCCACAGAGAGAAAAGAAGAAGGCCAGCGTCACAGAGGAGCGGCGTCACAGAGAGGAGAGGTCCGGGGAGCAGAGGAGGGCGTCCAGAGAGAAACGAGAGGGACCGAGCAGAGAGAAACGAGAGGGAAGACAGAAGGAGAGGAGGACGCGGGGGGGATGGACAGCAGGGAGAGGGAGAGAGTAGGGGCAGCGGAGAGGAGAGGGGGGACAGCGGAGAGGAGAGTGGAGGCGAGAGGGAGGGAGAGGAGGGACAGCGGAGAGGAGAGGAGGACAGCGAGAGGAGAGTGGGACAGCAGAGAGGAGAGAGATGGACAGCGAGAGGAGAGTGGGACAGCGAGAGGAGAGTGGGGACAGCGGGAGGAGGGAGGACCGGAGAGAGAGGGAGACAGCAGAGAGGGAGAGGGACAGCAGAGAGGAAGGGTGGACAGCAGAGAGGAGAGGGTGGACAGCAGAGAGGAGAGGGTGGACAGCAGAGAGAGAGGGTGGACAGCAGAGAGGAGAGGGTTGACAGCAGAGAGGAAGGGGTGGACAGCAGAGAGGAGAGGGTGGACAGCAGAGAGGAGGTGGACAGCAGAGAGGAGGAGGGTGGACAGCAGAGAGGAGAGGGTGGACAGCAGAGAGGAGAGGTGGACAGCAGAGAGGGGAGAGTTGGACAGCAGAGAGAGGGTGGACAGCGAGGAGAGGGTGGACAGCGAGGAGGAGAGGTGGACAGCAGAGGAGACGTGGACAGCGAGGAGGCGTGGGACAGCGGGAGGATTGGACAGCGAGGAGAGGTGGGACAGCGAGGAGGTAGGAAGCGAGGAGTGGGACAGCGGAGAGGTGGGACAGCGAGGAGAGGTGGACACGAGGAGAGTGGGACAGCGAGGAGAGGTGGGACAGCGAGGAGGTAGGACAGCGAGGAGGTGGACAGCGGAGGGTAGGACAGCGAGGAGAGGTAGGAAGCGAGGGAGAGGTAGGGAAGCGAGGAGAGGTAGGAGCGAGGAGGAGGGAGAAGCGAGGAGGTAGGAAAGCGAGGAGAGGTAGGAAGCGAGGAGGTAGGAAGCGAGGAGAGGTGGGAAGCGAGGGAGGTGGGAAGCGAGGAGGTGGGAAAGCGGGGTGGTGGGACGAGGAGGTGGGACAGCGAGTGAGGTGGAAGCGAGAGAGGTGGGACAGGAGGAGTGGTGGGAAAGCGAGGTGGTGGACAGCGAGGAGGTGGGACAGCGAGGTGAGGTAGGAAAGCAGAGAGGTGGGACAGGGAGTGGTAGGAAAGCGGAGAGGTAGGAAAGCGAGGAGGTAGGAAAGCGAAGAGGTAGGAAAGCGGAGAGGTAGGAAAGCGAGGAGAAGGAAAGATAGATTGATTGATTGGGTTTATAAGGCGCTTCAACTGTTGAGGTCATTGGCGCTCATGTCAAAGTATTTCTAAAGTAAATAAATTGAAGTTCTAATAAAAGTGTTGCTGATGTAGTTTAGCAGCTAATTTAAAAGCACATACATACCCTAAAAAGGACAGCTAAATTACGCATACAAGATTCAAGTAGATAAAAACAAAGTTCAAAAACGTAAATCTCAGGTCAGGAAAACAAAAACTTTATTGCTCTTATATGTCAGATAAAATTATATATTCCGCATTCTCTCAAAAACAAAAGTGTTGAGAGCGCGGGCTCATCTCGAGCACTTCTTGTAGGAATTGCCCAGATCATGTCTTCGTCGACTGCCAACAAATTTCAAACAATGCAGGAGGGCTTGTTCCACAGAAAGAACCGCCCTGCATGAATCACTAGTAGGAGATTCATCTCGAATGAGAAAACTGTGAGAAAAGTGGCAGTGTCCATTACGAAGATGGGTTAAAATAACTTCTCACGCCTGGAAGGTCGGGATGAGAAGCAGGAATTAACAGAATTTCTTATTTCTTAGTTTATAGGTGGTATTGTGTCATTCTTGAATCCACGGTCTAAAGATGGATCGTTTTAAAAAAGCTTTAACATCGGACGATGGTACAAAAGGAATGTCAACATGAGTATTCTCCGTCGCCGATTTCGCCGCTCGGTCAGCCAGTTCGTTCCTCAGTTCCAACATGGCTGGGCCACAACCGTACCGGATAATAGTGGCGAAGCACAAGGCGATGAATGAGGTTTTGAATTGATTCCGTCAGATAGTCTGAGGAAGAACGGAGATGGCTAGTAGTGAGCTGAAAAGCCAGAACAGAGAACTACTCGGCCAAAGTCGCTGACTCGATGTATTTTAGGGCTTCAGAATTGTACATTTCAGCAGTGAAGGTACAGTAATGAGAATGTAGCCTATATGATTTGGTCACTGATACAATAAAAACTACATGCCACTGTGTCATTGCACGATGAACCATCTGTGTATAGGAATACATGATCAGGACACTCATTTCCTGAAAATGCATCTGGTAAACAAGGGAACTAGTCGTTTGTTTGGGAAGATTAGATAGTCTGAGGTCAATATTCGGTCGGAGGAGTTTCCAAGGGGGAATGGGGTGACTTGGGGGTTTCAAAGGGGTGGGAAGGTCAACATTAAAGGTCTCATAAAGATTTCGCAATCAATTAAGGAGGCTAACGCAGCGATGTTCGAAGAAATAATGTTTCATATTCAGGATGGATAATTATTTGGTGACAAGGATGATTAGAGAGTCCTGATACTTTAGCACCATAAGATGCTAATAAAATATCCCTCCTTTTTAAGGAAGACTCGGCTAGAAAGCACTCAATTCGGCTGGTGCGGTACGCACCTGTTTATGAACGGATACCAGCGTGGTGTATACTATTGATGGGTCGCAGAGTGGAGGGGAGGGTGTGCGATATACAGCACAGGTTATTTCATTGCACTAGGCGCACGAACCATCATACTGTGATAATGGTAACTCTTAATTAACTTGTTCACAGAGAAATATTCTTTTGTAGATGAACATCTTGAACGAAAACCGAGACATGCATTATTGTACAGTGAACAGTGTCTCATCCGCGCGAGCTGTGTGAATGACCAGAAACAAAACAAAAGCGAGAGAGTTGATCGGAGTAACAGTTTCATTAGTTGGCTATTCCGAAAGGAAATTGTTTAAGCTGCCGTACTGCGAATCTAGTGCGGCCTGATACACAGCCTGGACTATAAAATGTGCTGCCATTTCTTCCACACTGGCGACGCCTCCGATGGGCTGGCGTTCTGGCCAGATGTCAGCCAGTCAACATATCAACCACCACACTGCAGGGGGCGCCAACCCGCAACGAAGATCCATCAGTATGGACGATAATGGGGTAATGGTCGCTTCCGCACAGGTCATCGGATGGGCCATTGCAGAACAGTTGCAAGAGAAGAGGCTGCAGAGTACTGAAATCGATACACGTGCTCAATTTGTGGCGACGGCAAATGTATTTGGCTCACCGCAATTCAGAATAACCAAAGTTCGCCGTGTCTATTGCTGATTCTAACACACTGCCTCTCAGATATAAAGTGCAGGAAAACCCCAGAGAGACTAGGCATTTACATCCCCGACAACCCAGGCAGGAGAGGGCAGTTGGTTTATCAAGTCCAGAAGTTCATGGTGATAGGAGTCAGTCCTGGGATGTAAATACTGCACAGAGAGTGTGAGGATGGGAGTACTGCTTGAAGGAAGTCCGTCGAAGAGCCTCATGAAGCAGCGACGAATCGTATACCAGTGAAGCAACACCACCATGAGCATCGAGACCATCATCCACATTGAACCTGTAAGGGGAGAAACCACGAAGAGTCAAGGATCAAGGTGGGATGAGGTGAGTCTCTTGGAGACTGAAAGGATTGTAACAGACAACAGCGGTTTAAGATTGTTCCGTCGCGAGGAGAAACCATTTTGTTCCATATGGAGCCATGGTGTATTCAGCTTTCGTTTTCCTCCCGACGTTGGGATCGGATGCATGAAGCTCATCCCCAACGGAACTCCTCTCTGTAAGCCGAGACCTCAGGCACTATGGGGCGGGGCTGGTCTCGCTCTGTACGAGGTTCGGAAGAGAACAACACGTGACTTTGATGACCTTTTGTGGCAGTGTCTGAGGTGAGTTGTGTGTGTGTATGTATATATATATATAGTTAGTTTATTATATATATATATAGTATATATATATATATATATATATATATAATAAACTAGCATACCGTGCAGGAACTCTCACACTATTCAAACCCTCTTCATGTCCATTTTTTGATGTTAAGTCTATATTATACCATGGTTTCATAAACCTATTATCTTTGCGTCACATGGCACACAGTTCTCTTAAGTCCTCACCATAATCAAACTACATTACCTCAATCAATCAATCCTGATCAATAAAGATAGTAACTAAAGCCTAAAACTACATTTAACGTGTTTCTAAACTAATAAATTCAAGTGGATTATAGTAAGTGGGTTAACTATGGAGATCTACATTGCGCAGAGTATTCGATGCGACGGTTGTGCGATGATTGAAATCTTACTGGGGAGATGAATTTTGGTATCTTTTGAATACTGGTTTAAAAGCATGAATGCGAATAAGCTTCTTTATCAACAATCATTTTGTAAACATCTACGATGCTCAGTTCGTAACTAACGAGTGTCCTGGGGGCCCAAGAGAAATAGAGACTTCGTCTGAATGCCCTTCAAATAATAAGAAACTCTAACGTCCACGCAGCAGTTACTTGATAAATAAGTTTGGCAGGACATTTCATCTGTAATTGGTGATTTAAATATAATTTTGACATCTGGTTCTACTGAATCGCGATACGTTTGCCTCAATTGATTTTTACAGGTATCGGAACCACAACATGGATTCTGGCTACACCACGTGTTGGGAGGATTTTCTAAATTCTTCGTTTATTCAACTTTTTCGTCATCAGGTCCAGCAATAGGGTGTATAAGCCAAAATTAACCCTTTTCCCCGCAGCATTACATGACTTTCTCTTAGTTTCTTCTTAACCCGAAGGTGGCCAATGGTATGATATTTCATACCGATTGCGCTCTGTTAGAAATATAGTAGCAAAATCAGAGTTTCTGTATGAATCGACTTTTGTAAAGTTTCTTTCGTTAGTAGAAGGTTTGTAGTATGCACCAATCAGTATAACGTCTCTTCATTTTGTGAGCGTATTCTGATTCAAACAGGATACTGATATTTACTTACAGCCCGATATGACCTTTTCTTAAGATTTTATCCTGCAATAAAATATGTATTTAAATTAAGTATTTATTAACAAATGTTTCTATAATCATTAGTTAGACACTTCAGTGACTTTGAATGTAGTTATCTTCTAGGTATATATAATTCCTTAGGCCAATAAGGAAACGTTTATATTAGCAGAGAAACACCAACAGATGTTTGAAGCCATATATTAGCTCAATAAATGTTTGAGAGAAGGTGGTGTTGACTTAAAGTATAGTTGGTCATACAGGTTGTTTATTTAACAACTGTAGTCTGTAGTTGTGAGCAATGAAATGCGAAGGAGTGATTTGGGAGATGTTGTAACAGGAAGGGCGTGCTTCCTTAACCATGAATTGTGAGGATTTTAACGAATTCCGGTAATTGATGTTCAAACAGATGAAACTAATTATATATGGCTTTAGGTGCGGTCACTTAGATTATTCTCAGGTTTATGTTTGGATTCGAACGTATATGCGAAAATATGCAGAACTTGACCATACAGTAGAACTAATGTATGGGAGATTGTCTGCAGACTTCTTCCTGCGAAATAACATTATTTATAGAAATTTAATAGCATTACTTTACTGGAAATTTTAAATGCGATCTAATTAACACCTTATTGGTTTCAGAATGGAAAAAGCATCGCTGTATGCTTCGAAGTCGGAACAATTGAACGTCTGAAGTCGGAACGTCTGAACAAAGAATCTGGCATAACGCTTGTCCGATGGCATGACAACAGTCAAGTGACTATTGCAACAAATTTGCAGACCCACAGAGCAAGAAGTCTCTCTGCGGAAGATGGAACCGAGTAAAAAACGATCATTATTCTAATGTCTGGTTCGGTAAAAATCATTGAGTGTCGATGTATTCGATGGTGCAGAGGTCTGAACAGAATCAAATTAGAAACGAGAGTGCAGTACTACCTATCTTCAGCTACTGCCTCAATGACGGTTTTCTTTATACACATTTAGAAGATACGTCTTCTTGCCCATTTACCTAAAGATAGTAATTGTGACCTTTCCATAAAAGATGCAGAAAACCTCGAGAAGTGCAGACTAAATTACATAAACAGTGAGGAGAATTAATTGAAATTTGTAAACAAAGAAAATGTGCTGAGCATGCAAGATTTTGCAGTCTCAATACGCAATTGCAATGTCAGGTAACTGTCAAATATCATATTGGCACTAATTTTGATTACTTAATTACAATGAAACTACCATATAACAAAATATAATGTTGAACGTATTATGCATTTAGGAAACTGAAATAAATATTCATTCGGTCCAAACATACTTCGAGTAATAATATCCCATATTATATTTCATACCAAGAAAAATATAACTACATTTTGAAAATAAAATAAAATATCGATGGGATATGAAAAAGCAATGGAATATGATATAATATAAAAAAATTACTGCAGAAACAAACCACTTTTAGATGGGCAGAGAAGTAAACTAGTGTTTAGAATGCTGAGACTTTTCGTAAGTAAGTTTCTAATATTCTTGGGGTGGATTGGCTTTATGGTCTTACCCATCTTGCTAGCTGCATCCATCACCCCAAAACTTTTACATTTTCTCAATTTTTCGGTTTCCTACTTGAAGAATCAACATATCACTTTAAGAAAATTAAATAAGAGTAAGACCTCGTCCTAAATGGCAATTTTCATTGAAAAAATTTAGGCGTTTTCAACAAAATAGTGTTTAGTATTTACTAAATGCTAAATTGAAGCTCTTTCCACAGGAATCATGAGTTTTGGAAACTATTAAGTCATTAAAACCTTCTAAATACAAATGATCTATAAATCAATGAAATGCACAAAATGAACAGCGTGCAGAGATATTTTTAAAATACATATATAGTTTTTAAAGAAAAGAATACAAACTAGACATTATGTATATTAAACATTGGAATTTTTCTAAAATGGAAAAGTTGAAAACATTTAGCAGTTTTGAGAAAAATGGCATGAATGTTTCTGAAAGTATTTCTGAAATTTGAGCACATTTTCATAAAAAACTATCGGGTTTTCGAGAAACATTATATAATATTATTTAAAGCATCTGGAGGTATACACATAAACACAATAAGAAATCGCTATTAATGAGCAAGGTGAGAGAAGACAAAAAAAAATTTTTTTTTGTAAATTTTGAAGGAAAAAACAATAGAATAGAGCAATATAACATTTTACCTCTATCATCTTCTTAGATCATTGTATACCTACTACTAAGTTTAAGAATTAGAGACAGTTAGTTTTAGAGAAAATTATGTTTTGTGTTTTTCAAAAATTTTAAATATTACATGTATGTAACAGTGATAATTTTCAAATAATATGTTGACATAATGAAGATATAATTATGGACAACAAATTGTGATTCGAGTGAACAGATAATAGGACCTATACCACCTTTATAAGAATTATTTGCTCCTATTCACAAAGAAATTCAGTAAAATTTGGAGCCATTTAAGAGAATTTTGAAAGATATGCAGGAAGCCTGTGTAAAGCCTCCCAGATTTTATGAATGTTTTTAAATTTCAAGTTTCAACTAGAGCCAGGGTAGACAGGTGTTTCTTCAATTTGGAAAAATCCTACACTGGGTTAGCGTATGGCTGATGTTCTGATGGACACTATTTCATTTATTTTTGTCAGCATCAGTACTTACAAACTGAGATTCTGCTTCTACCAAGTGTTAGGATTTTGTTTTGTCTTTATCTCTGGTTATCCTCTTTCTCGTGCTCAGGGCCCGGCAATGAGTTTTCTGCAGAGTGAGTTATTCGCGCAGCATTACAAAGAACTCTCTATACACATATCTGAATGTGTGAGAAAAGTAAGTGCGTGGATCCATTTGAGGTTTCACTGTGATTGAAATCTTCCAAAGGTGTTACATTAACATTAATCAATTCGCTCAAAACATATGCATTAGATTTGCTTTTTTAATGAAAACGGCACTGACCGTTTTCGTTTTCATTAAATGTTGTTTATTTGAAGCAGTTACTAATATCTGATATTGTTCAGTTACCATTTCTTTCTTTATTACAATATTAGCATCATTAGTAAAGTCGCTATCTTCAGTTCAGATCAGATCAGAGACCAACGTTTGCATTTTAGGAAGAGGAGAATTTAGACCACCACGAGCAATCGAAGAAAGTGGGTAAATAGTAACAGCTCAGATCAGTATTTCATTATCAAGTCCCGATGTTTGCCATTCTAACCATAATAATGTTTTTAGAAACGATTTGTTGTGAAAAATTATTACTTATTTTCCAGATCCGATCACAGATTCTTAATTAATGTTATGAGTTATAGTTAAATTTCATAGTGGTTATATATTTCTGTGAAGAAATTTTACTGCAGCTCTCTCTTTGGAAGTCAGCTATGAAATTAACGAAGAATATTCAGAGAATAGACTAAGCGAACTGGGAAACCCATCAATCAAAGTGATAGATGCACATTTCCGATTTCTGTAAAATTAAGAGAATTTAGAGCCGCAGTTCCCTTATATCTTAATTTTCAAATAACTCTAAATAATGTATATATATTCAATATGTATAGAAAAGCGAAATTGTGGTTCCTAAATTTAAAGGGGGAAGTCGTACAAACATAAAACATAACCGGCCAATTAGTTTAAATTGGTTTCTGCAAACAAATTGAGAATCACATTGCAGAATACTTAAAACGTGAATGACTCAAGGCAGGTTGGCTTTTCAGAGGGTAACATGGGTTTACAACAGGAAACTCGTGCGAAAGCCAAACAATCTCCGCAAGTCAAGATATTGCTGATTTCCTAAATGTAGGTGGGAGAAGTGACGCAGTCATAGACTTCTCAAAAGCCTTTGATCTTGTTCCGCACGACCGATAAATAGTAAAACTTGCGAGGGCGGGAATCGAAATTAGTATCTTGGATCCGAGAATGGCTGAGTGGGAGAACTGAAAGAGTAAGAGTAGGTGTAAAACTTTCGCAACGTGAACGCAAGTAATGTCGGGGGTCCCTCAGGGGAAGCATTCTGGAGTCAGTTGCTTTTCATTGCGTAATAGACATCGGTCTCGACATTAAGTCCGAAATTATACTCTTTATAGACGATTGCATACTCTACAAATTAAAAATATCAGAACAAACGTAACTAAACGGACAACAAACTAGCTAGATAGAATGGATGAATTCGCTGAAATAAATGCAAAGTTATGATTTCTCCAATGAAAAGAACGAAAATATCTTTATTTTCTGAAAATGAATGATGATACAGGGTAAATAATATTAAATATATAAATTAATCTAAGCAAACATATGGGATGAGCCGAGCAAATCAACTATGTGGCCTGAAACGCATGGAAAGCCCTTCATTTCGCGATGTATTCTTTGACGAGGCAGTGCTGAATCGCGTAAAACTAATTCGACTTATTCTTAAATACGGTTCAGTTTCTTGGAATCCTTATCGTGTAGGACAAGTAATACTTTAAATAAAATTCAAAAAGTCGCGGAAAAATTTGTATTGCGAGGGAAAATAAATTCAAATAGTTCCATGTGGGAATCCTTGCAGAAACGTCAGGAAAGAGCTAGACTCTGTGCTTTCTTCAGAGCTTACAAAGGCGAACCGACTTGGAAGGATATTCAGAAGCGACTCTTAAAATCATCATTCACTAGTCGTCAGGACCACAATTGCAAAATTATGAGAAGGCAAACAACTGATATTGGAAAATTTCTTTCGTTAACCGGACAATAAAAAACTGGAACGAATTACCTGCAGTACTGCTAGAGACTTTACCTCAGAGTGTGGGAAAATTCAAGAATAAATATTAAAAAATAAGTTACAAATATGAATAATTGTACATATGATAGACTAGAGCATTCTAATTTTGTATTAATTTAGTATTATTCATAATTTGTATAAAAATGTGTTTTAAATGTAAACTTGATGTACTTACGGAGAGCTGCCACCATGATCTTTCCCAAAGCAGTAAATATATTATATATTATTTTAATATAATATAATTATATTAAATAATTATTATTATTATTATTGTATTTCCTGGTGTTGACCATCCATAGCTACCGAAATAGGACATTAAGAAAAGCAAAGATAATCACTTTTTTCTGCCAGAAATTTAGTAATAAAATATAAACAGCAATAGGAGTCATCCCATTAATACAGTATATGCTTGAAAGTGCAATTATATTGGGTGGCAAGCTTTGTGTGCATTTAAGCATTTCCTACAATATAGTAAGTTTTTGAATGTACTGTGCGATTGCCGACATTTGTGATTATTATCAAATTCCTTATTTACCATATTTGCTTCCTTTTGGTTTGTTTTGGTTGGTTGTAAGTGATTACGGGCACGTCAACTACTGAGGTAATTAGTCTTGTAAGTGTAGTGCATGTTTTAATCGGGAGGTGGCGGTGATCTTCCCCCGCTGGATGGCGAGATCCGGCGCCGACCTACCGTCGGCTAGCGAGGTGTACCAGGTAACTCCCACCAGGTGGGCACTGCCCCAGCCGGGACAAGCTCTAAACTCCCGACCAGTCTCCCGGCATGTGTGGTAGTGTAGTGCACGTTAGTGTAAGTGTAAGGGGGGTGAGGACAGGTTAAGGAAGAGGAAATCGCGCGCTGTCCTTGGTTCGTTTGTTAGGGTACTGCTGGGGCATTCGACTGGTGTTGATCGGAGAAACGACGGAATTCTAGAAGCCGTGAGCCTACAAGCCGGTCAGAGGCTGCGTATCTCGTTCCCAAATTTGTCTTAAAGAAGAACCATTCTACCGGGTGATCAGTATAAAACGCAACCCTGCTGTTCAAGGCACTGAGAGAAAAGTGAAAGTTTTGCAACACTGCTTCTGGGACAGCTCCTTCGACTGCATTTCAGCGACACTCCATTCACCCCCTTCCTGTGGTGTGGGTCATACCTGCTCAAAACAAAACAGGCCGCGTCTTCATTCATAGTTTTCTTCTTTCACAGTTAACTTACGATGCATCTCAGCGTAGAGCACCACAGTTTTGTAGTGGTATTTCCGAACGCAATCTTTCGAAGAGTGCCGGGCAGCTTTCAGAGAAAAAATTGCATCTGAATCTATTTCGAACAAGAGTATTATATTGCGGTTAGTGAAGTACTATCATGAGACAGGAGGTGTGTTTGATCGGAAACGCAGTCGCCGAATTACAGTGCTCACGCAGCGAAACTAGAGGAAGTTCAGGATGTTCTTTTAACTTCCCCGAAAACATCATTAAGGAAACTTCAGCAGCAATGTAATCTTTCTTATAGAAGTGCACACTGTGCCACTACAAAATTGAAAATGCACGGATTCACACTGCGGACATGTCAGAAGCTTAAGATTCTTGATCGAGTTCCTCGCATGAATTATTGTAATTCGCTACGTCGATTCGTTGGCGAAGGTCTTGAGGCACTTGATAACGTATGAGTGATGGTAGAGACAAGGATTTTTTATGTAAATACATACTTTGTCTTCTTACCGTTCTCAAATGTACTGGGCCCCGTCCTAACACAATATCCAATTTTTACGTTACATATTTTTACATATTTCGTACTATATTACATATTTTGGTATTTTCGCAAAATATGTTTATTATATTAATTTTCTTCAATTTTATTACGTACTTTTTATGAAAATAAATTTTTTTATCAGCATTTTCCCCTACATTATTACTGCGTGCTGCCTCCTCCAGGTTCCCAATGTAAAGACGCGTGAGTCCCGCGCGTCTGCTTTATTTCTTTCAGGGTGAAAAGTGTCACTCCACCGCGATTCGTGAGCTTTAACCTTAATTTTGGAAAAACATTGGCGATCGCCGACGTTTAACATTCAATAAGTGTGTTTCTCTGGGCAGTGATGTTTGCTGATCGTAGATATCGCTAGTTTGTATGATGCGTCTAGTCTAGCTGCAAAAGTACAGTCCTGAATAACAATAGATAAAGCTTTTACTATCGATGGGAAAGTTGTATGGTGCAGTGTGCATTAATTTATGCTCTCCAAATGATTTTTAAGACGTTTGTACTATTTTAAAAGTTTGTTTAGAACTTGTTTATAAATGTAATTTCTTATTAAGTAAATGTGATTTATAATAAGTTAAATTCTAATATTACATATTTTGCCGATCTTTATAGTATTACATATTCGTACAGTTTTCATTATATTTATGTATATATTTCAACGTTTCATACCATATTTTCCGGTCTCTAGTGATGAGGTTTGGTTTCATCTGGATGGATATGTTAACCAGCCAAACGGTAGACACTGGGTACTGAGAGACCACAGGAAACAGTAGAGAGACCACTGCATTAAAAACCGAATAACTGCGCGCAATTCGCACTAGGCGGTAACATCCAACGGGAGCTCCATTCTCAACGCACTGCGCGGGAAGCACTCTTCATAACAGTGACCAACTGCCACACAAACTGAGTTATGTACTTATAAAAAAAAAATAGGAGGCTTTACTTTTGGGATTACCCTCATAAGACACAAATTAGGATCAGTTTTGATTGCAATTAAAAAGTTAACATTACATTTTTAATATTTTTGGTTAATTTTTAAAAAATTTTAGTGAATATTTGTGAACATTTGTTGTGATCTAATTGACATATGATTTAGTAACCCTGGCAGAAGTAATCAGCTGATTTGGGAATTCATAATATTGTTACCTACAAATAAAGTTTAACGTCAAAATCTTGATAGTTTATACAAAGCTGTGTTTGTTCAACACATTCAACAAAGCATGTAAATGACAACTTATTTTTTGTGAGAGCTACAGGGAGTGGACAAAACAATATAAATCCCTGACATACACAAAATATTTATTTATTAACACAGTGTTCAGCCACCATTCACTTTTAGAACAGCTGCAATTAGATGCGGAATAAATTTGTAGAAGAGTCTTAAGAACTGAGGATTTCACTCTGACTAAGGAAAGTCTAATATATTTGGAAAAACTGGCACAATAGAATTTGGCCGATGATTTTGAATTTACATTTTGTTGCCCTTTTTTGAAGAAACGGCTTAATCATATGTTTAGAAATATTTAGGCGCATTGCAGTACCCATAGACATATTAAATTGTGGGTTAATGGGCATGAAAGGGCATGCAAACAAGTGTTTAACAACAATCTGGAAATTTTGATTGAATTGGTTTCTGCAACCGGAATTTGTATTGCCTTGGCTGTCCGGGAGTGCACTGCTGAGGCAGTACACGCTAAGGAAGGCCACAACATGTTGATCGAAACGTCAGCCACCACTACAGAGACGGAGTTCATCCCAGACAGCCTAGACTGGCTATCTAAACTGGTCGAATATTTATTTAATTTACCGATTAGGTGTGTAAGTATAAGGATTATGGTGTGATATTAGGTGTGATAGGATAAGGAAAAGAAGGAAAAGAACATGCATAATTGCAAGACAGTTTATTTAGGATATATATATATATATATATATATATATATATATATATATATATATATATATATATATATAGAAAGAGAGAGAGAGAGAGAGAGAGAGAGAGGGAGAGAGGAGGGGAGGGAGGGAGAGGAGAGAGAGGGGGAGAGAGGGAGAGGAGAGGGAGAGAGAGAGAGAGGAGAGGGAGGAGAGAGGCGAGAGGAGAGGGAGGGAGAGAGGCAGAGTGAGAGAGGAGGGAGAGGGAGGTGGGGTGAGAGGGAGAGGGAGAGGGAGAGGGAGGCAGACTAAGAGGGGGAGAGAGGGAGAGGGGAGAGGAGACTCAGAGGGGAGAGAGGAGGGGGGAGAGGGAGGCAGACTGAGAGGAGAGAGGGGAGGAGAGGGAGGCAGACTCAGAGGGAAAGGGAGGGAGGCAGACTCAGAGGAGGGAGGAGAGAGGCGGAGCTCAGAGGGAGAGGAGGGAGGAAACAGGCTCAGAGGGAGAGAGCGGAGCTCAAAGGGAAGAGGCAGACTCAAGGGGAGAGGGAGGCAGGCTCAAAGGAGAGGCAGACTCAAAGGGAGAGGGAGGCAGGCTGAGAGGGAGGTAAGACGAGAGAACATTAAGACTTTAGGCTGGAGAGAAGCAGACTAAGACTTGCAGACAGAGAGACAGACTAAGACTGCAGGCGTGGAGAGAGAGACAGACTAAGACTTAAGATGGAGAGAGACAGACTAAGACTTAAAATGGAGAGAGACAGACTAGATGGAACAAAGACAGATAGCCTAACGTCTGCTGTGTTTGCTAGTTTATTAACAGAATATATTGATTAATGGAAAGCACATGAAACATAGTTGCTGGGAAACCAGCCCATAGTGTACACATTTGTCTACCAGAATCTTAGCTTTCTTGAGATCCCAGAACACCAATGACATTTAGCTACATAGAGGGAGAGGATATTGCTGCTAAAGAAGGGACTATTTTTAGCAATAGTGCGCTGTGTGGAATATACCCATTATTTATTAAGCATGTTCTGACTCAAAAGGAGGTGAGATAGGAAGGAAAAAATTTTGTGCCTTTTTTTGAAAAGTATTTTGAGTCCCATGTAAAGTACCCCAAAATCAAAATATCATTGACACTCCACATTATAATATCCACATTATTTATTATCTGTGTTACGATCCCGATTTATCCCTTTGACACTCCCAAAGCCTCGAAATCATACACATCAATTTTTGAATATAAAATTTTGAAACAAATTAGCTGCATAATTTAAGTTCCATAAACAGACAGACATTTTGCCGACAATCAATATTTCGGTTTCAAGGGCCCAAAACCATGGATTCTGACTGCCCTCTCCCCCTCCCCCCCTTGTGTTAGGGGGATTTTTTTCTATATTAAGCAATAGGATTTATCCCCTTTTTCATTATCCCAGCTACAACGATAAGTTTTTCTGCTCAAGATTCATGTTTTTCACTGTGCATGTTTCCACAAATTTCTCTTCTTACAAAACGTAACAATTAGGTAAGTAAAAGGATATATTTAGTATCACAGGGTGACCAGCAATCTGACTTTTTGGAATTTAAGTTTTTTTCCCAGTTTTCCAGGACTGAAAATATAAATTTTTCAGGTTCTTTTTCGGACATTTACAATATGCTTTTACCTTCTACACCACACCCATGCAGAAGCATAATGCTGCGGGAAAAGGCGTGATTTTCAATGGAGAACTCCACCATTGCAAGGCCTAGTAGCAAAAGTGGATCAATCAGTTAAATTAAGAAAAGAAGGATTCCTCTAATACATGGGTGTGGCCAGAATCCATGTTCTCTGGTTTCTTAAATACTGAAATCTTAATTGACAGCAAAGGTCTATCATCGTGATAGGTGTACTGTAGGTAAATAAATTTCAGTATCAAACCTGACATATGGTCTATTACCTGATGAAGGAATCCTTTAATTTTGCAACTGGATCAATCTACTTTTACTGCAGAGCACGCAATAAGAATTTCTTTCTGCCAGTCATGCTTCCGCAAGCGTACATATTTCTGTACTGATATGAAGATGAAAGGTAAGCACTTAATGTCGAAAACACCAATTCTGTTCTCAGACCCAGAAAGCACTGGAAAAACATTCAGTCAAAAGCAGATCACTAATCCTCTGTGATACTCAACATGTCCTTTTACTCTACGAGTTCTTTAACAGAAGAAGGAGACTATTATTATAAAATAATTTGTGTGGATAAATCTATTACTTAATATAAATCCTAGCTAAAGAAGAAGAGAGGGAGTAGGATTTTCCTTTTTCATTGTCAGCCTAGCAGTAAGTTTTTCTGCCAAAATTACTTCATTTTCCTGTGCATGTTTTCATTTCTCTTCTTACCAGAACACCACGTAACAGTGAGTAAGTAAGAGATGCTTGAGTATCAGGGTGACCAGCGATCTGGCTTTTTGGAATTAAAGGTTTTTTTTCCAGTTTTCCGGGTCTGAGAATATAAATTTTTCAGGTTCTTTTTCGGACATTACAATATGCTTTTACCTTCTACCCCTTACACCGTACAGAGAAACTTATGTAATGCTGCGGGAAAAAGTGACGAATTTAATGAAACTCCATATGCAAAGCCTGGTAGCAAAAAATTAGATCCATTGATTGCAAAATTAAGAAAGTTCCTCTAATATGGTGTGAATCCATGTTCTGCTTTGGTTTCTTGATACTGAAATCTTAGTTGGCGGCAAAGGTCTGTCCATCTGACAGGCGACAGCGCTATTAGTACCTGTTCAACCAATTTTCTTTGAAATGATATTCCTTTTTATGCGATCTGGCACGATCTTATGGACCTCAATTTGACACAAGGCAATTTTTAATTTTGTTTAAACAATAATTTTTCTCAAGCGGCATCAGCATAATTTTTCTTCAATTTTTATAATGACGTTTAAAAGTGCGAATTAAGAATTTGGTTTTAAAGTATAAAATTAACACTTACACTCGCCGTCTTCCTGCAACTACAATTATGAAGGTATTTTTTTCTTTCTTAGCGAAATGTGTTCATCAAAAACAGATGATTAAATAATATCATGCTCAATTTTTCGATAATGAGAATTTTTTGCCAAACATTGAGTTGTTTTTACACAATTTTTCTTAAAAAAAAGGCACAATTTGTTTTGATTAAAAGTTCAAATCTTGCATTTACAGTAATATTTAGTGTATTTCTGGAAAAGCAGCTTCAATGCTAATGAAAATTTTATTTAGGATAAGTTTACTCTTAATATTCTTGGTATATATTTGGTTTCTGCAGAAACCGGAAAGTTCAGAAATTGTTCAAAAAAATTACTTTGGGAGATGATAAATGGCAACTGGCAAGAAGATGGGTTAAGACCGTAAAGCAAGTCAACACCAAGGAAATTAGAAAAATTTACTACGAGAAAGTCTGTGCCATTCAGTAGCACCTCTAGTTTAAATGAAATATCTTCATCAAAAACAGATCTTCAAAAAAAAAACGTGTTGAATATTTCGGAAATATGAGAATTTTTTGTGTAATTTGAAAAGACAGCTCACGCACTTACTCCAGTTACTGCGCTTCGCCGTTTATAATTGAGTTTTTGAAAGCTATTACTGTTCTTATAAAATAAAGTAGATTGATGGAAGGTAATAAAATTAACTTCAAACTAACAAATTACTTCGTTACTTCAAGAAATTCTGATCGCTGATTATCGTATGTTTCATTAGTACAAGTTTGAAATTACTCCTTTTCCAGGCTATCAAAATAAACACTGGTATTCACCACTGGCGCTTTATCCCTTTGACCAATGCCAAAAGGGAGAAAGAAATGTTAACATTTAACAACATATTATGACCTGCTGCATGAAGACCTTGCAGCGACAGAAATAGGGTCTAATTTCCTGGTGCGAAACCCCATCAAGCATGTTCATTTTCTTCATGCTCCATGTCAATGTGGATACTGTCACTCTTAATCTCCATGTAGGCTATAAGCAACGATAGCTTTGACTGTGCTCTTCTACAAAAGAAGTTAAATTTCCCGTTGAATATGATAGACGTAACATGGTCGTTTCGATCGAAAAAATAGCTATGAGGTACCACCGATGTCATCAAAGAATAGGCGTGACACTAATCGAAACTCAAACTTACATGTATTGTAGTAGTGTTAATAAATAATAAAATAAAAACTAATCAAAAGTCAGCTATTCAGTTCCCGGTGAGACGTTTGTTCCGCAAATATCGCGACCATGCACGTGCAATCCACAGGCAACCATATAGGTGCAAAGGGGTGCTAGGTACTCTACCCGCTTGACACCTGGTAGCAGTATTTGAAGACTGTGTTATGCGTGAACTTTTGGCCTCAAGAAACTTGTGACACTTCTCCTTACATACTTGATTTTAACACTGCGCCATTTATCATGCTAGGGCTAGTTCACGCACACTGAATACAATGCTGTATGTGAATTTGGGCTAAATGTTGGGAGGAAATTAGAAAATAATAGAAAATTCCGGTTTTCATAGCAAATACCCGTATTTTTTCCAGTTCTTCCAGGCTTTTTCAAATTCCCAGGTTTTCCGGTTTTCAAAAGTTTACAGGTTTGCTGGTCACCCTGAGTATCAGGAATGGTGTAAAATCTTGAGCACAATTCAAAAATTAACAGCACAGGGGAAAGCATGGCTTAAGAACATGGAAGTCATCACAGTTATATGCAACAAAATGGATGGAATCCAAGCATGAAGACCCAGAAAAGATAGAGGCAATAGTTGAGAAAGAACTCTACTCATAAAACCAATTCAGCCATTATTGCAGAAATTGAGGAGAAAGATAAATGCAAAAGGAATCTTATTCTTTATTCGTACAGCAGGCAGATTGCAAAGGTGATGAGGATTGATTCTAATGACCTGAGAACTATGACAAATGTTTTAATGTGGCCAGAGAACTCACACTGAAGATCTTTGGATAGTGTGATTGGGGAATACTCATGAGAATCTGGGTCATGACTAGATTGTGGATTTTGCCTAAAATGGTGTAAAATGGGTTCTTTTGGCATCTCAGTTAGGCCTTTTAAATGGTAGAATAGGCACAAATAAAACAGGAAACTTATGAAAAAAACACAATTTTACAATTTATTATACATATTTCTCAAAGAAAAAAAAACACAAATCAATATTATATCGAATGAGTATCGTATATTTTGCAATAATACTATTTATGACCAAGTTTAATTGTTTAGGTTAACTATAGGACTATAATTAGAGTTATTCGTACTCTATTTTTCCTCACAATAAATTACTAGTACTTTCCCCAAGTTTTCAAGAGAAAATGGATGTCTCTTATTGGTCAAGATCATTTTTCTTTCGCAGAAATTCAATTGCTTTATCTTAGATGCTGAGGCAGGCTTTACCACGAAATCAGGGACCAGTGGTATGGAGATTATGGTAAGATTCTTGTCCAGTTTGTCATTTCTCACTATCTCTCTTACAGATTAGCATAAATTAAATTAATATCTTTATCTATTATGCCAGCAAGAAAATCGTAAAAAGTAGCCACTGACGAAGGAAATTAGGCAAATTAGTCCCATTTTAGGTTTTTAAAGGTAAAATAGACACTAATAGGCATTAATGTTGAAATAGGTTCTCTTAGACACTATAACACTGACAGGTTTTAGTTCAAATTTTCCTAAAAACTTCATTTAGTACAATGTATTCAGGAAAAAATTCTTCATTTTTTATCTTAATAATTCGTTTTTAATCTAGTCACGACACATCAAAGTAGTAGTTAAGCCTGAGGCCAACAAAGCTTAGGATATTATCTTGAATGGCAAATAAATTACTATGGAGTTTTAGAGAAAACATGACCTTACCTGTATACAAACGCAAGAATTGAGACACCTTAGAAGAGAACTATTGAAAGTACAAAAGACAGACCATAATTTTACCATTAGGTACAAATCTGGGTTTTCCAAACAAAGGCTATGATTATGAAATAGCATTTCACCCCAAACTACTTGTGAAACAAGTCCTTGAGAATGGAAGAGTGGCAAGATTGATTCTGAATATCTTTCAGGGAGAACTTTCCAAGTGAGCAATTGAAGTAAACTCTCATTCACTGAGGCAGGTTACTAGTGGAGTTCCTCAAGAATGTCTTAAGACCGCTAGTATTCATCCTTTACATGAGCAACATCAGAAGGTGGATTTATCTAACTGGGACAGTTATGCCATTGACCAAGTTATTTGCCATTAAAACCTTTCCTGGCAATACAATTTTAAATTGGTAAAGGAGTGGTTGGAATCATGACTACATCCTCTCAACACAAGCAAGTTCATAACTCTGGATCTTGGGAACAATAGTCAACAGTACTGTTATACCATTTAAATCATTCCTTTGACACAACATTGCACCAGAACTATCTTGGAGTTGATGTATCTCATGATTTGAAATGGGAGAGCCAAGTTACCTCAGTAACAAATCAAGCCAATATATTAAACTGGCATACTTCATTAGAAAAGCTTTTTCTTTATTATACAGTCTCCAATAAACAAATGCACACTACACACATTAAGCCTGCTGGAACTGTACGAATTGTGGTATGGTTCCCCACTATCAAGCCATTCTCCTGTTGAGAAATTAAGTAAATAACAACAATGACCATTTTTGCGGAAAAAATCTTACCAGTGCGTCATCGTGCTGTAAGTAAATATCACGTCCTTGTTCAACCTCCAGAATACAAACTACAAAATGCAAAGACGTTATGCCAGTTGGTGCATACCTAAGGCCTACTAACGAAGGAAACTTTACAAAGATACAGTTCATACAGAAACTCCTGATTTTGCTATATATTTCTAACAGAGCGTAATCGGTGTGAAATTTCATACCATGACCACCTCCAAAATCCTCAACCGTGGTGTATCCAGAATCCATGTTGTGTGGTTCCTTGATACTGGCGTCGATTGAGGCAAAACATGTATCAACTATCTTGAGATGCAGATGTCAAAATTACATTGCAATCACCGACCACAAGATGAAAATGTCCTGCCAAAACTTAGTTATCAAGTAACTGCTGCGTGGACAGTAGAAGCTTATTACTATTTGTGAAAATTATTCCCAGGCCTTGGTTCTATTTCTTCCTAAAATCTTCAGGGACACACAATGAACACAAACTGAGCATCATCAGATGTCATAAAATGGTTTCCTGAATGCAAAGATATCTCACAAAATTCAAGAATAGGCAATTGTCTATACAGAAGAAAGGTGACAAGATATATCTGTAGAATCTTAGAGGAAAGGACAAAAAGAAGAGATATGGTGGAGATCTACAAGAATCTGCAAAGGTTCTAAAATCTGTCCCAATTTAAGACTACTTACAAGATCTGCAGATCAGAGACTTAGAAGGTATAATATGAAGCTACAACAAGAAATGCAAGAAAGAAAAAATCACATTTTATTGTAAATTGAGCCATAAACTAGTGGGATGCTTTCCCACAAGCTATGTGTTAACACTTTCCAGGCTTGAGTACCCAACACAATGTTATTCTAGTTCCCTGTCCATTTCGAGGCATCTTTGGGAATTTGTATCAAGCCATAGATTAGAAGTGATGAAATTCATGACAAAACTAAAACTTACTTAACCAGGGTGAAAAATATCAATTTAAAATGTTTAATAAAAATTAACACACTATTAATTCGAATAGAACCCTCTTGTTATTGCATGAAAAAAATGTCTATGTACTAAATACAAGGGTTGCTAAGGAAATTTAAAGATGTGTGATGAGCTCCATTATTACTAAGCTGAGGACTTATAATCATGAAAAACTGGTGAAAAAGGTAGGCAAAATAGGCATGTAAGTGTAAAATAGGCATTTAAAAAGCCACTATACATTTTTCTTATCCCTATTTATGTACTTATGTAGAAAGTTTGTGAACTACTCATAATAAAGTTATCTTCATGGAATGTTTTCTTTTATCATTGTTCTGACAAATTCTCGTAGAAATCCTTTCTTTCATTATTGGGCAATTCAGACAAAAAAATAGACAATCACAGTAACTACATTTTTGCTTTTCATTATATGCAAGCTGATACTGTAAGTTTGCACTGTGTGACATTTTTCTCATATTTAATTTAAACATAACCGAAAATATTGCATGATTTGTTTTAATTGTCAGGCATAATACAAATGTTGTATCTAGTGGTGTTACACACACACACATTCTTGCATTATATCTAAAAGGATTTCAAAATTTTCAATTTTCAAAAATTCAGAGTTCAATGAAAATGAGACCTGCACCTTTGTTATAAGTGACCCTTGTTCTATCAGTGGAAAAAAATTGAAGCAAAAATGTGTAGTGGTTTATGCTATTTTATAGTTTGTATTATATCAAGCAAAAAATCCACAAAAGCCACTAATTTTTAAAAAAATTATGTAGCTTTTACAAAGATGAAATTTTAGGACTGAATTGATTTAAGATGAAAAAATCTCCTCTACTAATATTGTGTGTTACAATATAAACTTTTGCATTTCAATAATGAGTGTTTAAGAAAAATGTAACCGGCACCAAATATGTACCATCCTTTGATACATATGAGGAGAAAATTTTAAGCAAACATTTGAAGCCACTTTTGAACAAAAAAAAAAAAAAAGGTTTAAAAATTCGAAATAAAAAATAACTTGACTACCATCGACTATTTGCAAGTGTTTCATACTACAAATATACTGTGGCTTGCATTAAAAGCGGAACATGATTATCAGTAACTTTCTTGAGTTTTCTATCTCAAGACTTTCATAGCCACCTCCACATAATATTCAAACACAACTTGTGCATGAAAGTGTAGGTTTCTCCAGTTGAAGTCAATTTTATTGAGATTGAATCTGTGTGTAGTTCACCTCTGAGCCCTGAGGAAGGTCACAATATGAAGGTCAAATGTTGTAGTTTAATCACGAGCTGCTGGGGCAGCCAGAATATAAATTTATTACATAGTTAGCCTCTAATGTTGGGCTCTAAAGCAATTTTCACTTTACATAGGAACATTAGGAGCCTGACAGTGTTTCCCAAATCTGATTGTGTGCCAGGTAGAAACTTGGTATATGTGATACTCAAGGTTAACTCTGGCTTCATCCGCTCAAGTAGCTCCGTAGCCGCCGTAGCTCAAGCCACGCTCAAGCATTGAGTGCAGTGAGCGAGAGAGTGTTCAAACTGGAAACCTTGAATTCATTCAACCATAATTTGAAACATTGTTTGTTGACTCAAATGAACGTAGGAGATGTAACATAACGGTGACAGCTGTTATTTGGATAGCTTGATGTCTGTGCTGTAGACTCGTAATAATAACTATGATAAAACAATGATTTGATACAAGCGGTATGTGTATATCTGTTTGTTTTGATGCTACCATTATTCAACAAATAAATAAATTAATTATTTACTGCTGTGTATTTTGAAGAAAGGAAACATAAAAGAACAAATTAAGAACAAAAAAAAATAATTATTAAAAACAGCTAAAAAGAAACTGTTTCGTTTTTGTTTTGTAATAAATCATCCATCCAAAGCAATTAACGAGTCTCACAATCTGATTTAAAACAGTTTTTTTAACCCTACCACACCTCTCAGGCCAGGTGGAAGTCTAATATTAAATCAATTGATAATAACAAATAGATTTGGAAGTAGCTCAGTTACAATACATCACTAAAGAAGATGCAAAATAGGAGTCATCAGCTGTTTCAAGCCTATGTTTTGTCTTTATCTGCTTTCAAGTTGTTAAATTCCATACTAGTAGTGAGAAGGCCACTGCAATACCAATATGAACATGAGTTAATCAAATCCTATACTGAAAAAATTCCAGTTAAAAAACTGCCCAAAAATGAGAGAAGATTAAGATTAAGATTTAACTCTGTTTAAATACCTTACTATTAGGGTAAAAAACCATTGTAATGGGTTATTACACAAATTATGCTAAGTGAGTATTTTGTTTCCAGGGACATCAAGAACATGGGTCATTAGTCGCATAAGTGTAGTGCAAGGATGAGAGATCAAAAATAAAATATGGTATCAGAAATGTTTGAAAAAACCTTTTTTTCTCCTTCTTTTGCTTCTTTCTCTTCTTCTTATGCTTCTTCCGTTCTCTTGTTGAGTCTGAGTCACTTTCAGAACTTGATGAAGTACTAGAAGAACTACTGCTACTGCTGGATACCATCCTCTTCTTCTTCTCTGTTTACAAAGCAAAATTTTTTTAGTGGGGATAATGAGCTTCATTGCTAGCAACTGCACACTTACATTCAAGCTTATTAACACATCCCAAATTGCTCATTTGAGGTACACTTTTCTCTTATATTTTTATTTACATGTACATCATTTCTGCATTCTCTACCATATATACCTAAGTGTAGCTTTTTTTCTTGAACCAACGATTGAAAAAGGGCGGGCGGAGTGGGGGTATAAGTTACAAGGTCGGCCACTGGATTATTTAACGTAATGCCAAATTCTGGAAAATCAAAGTCATATCTGCTGCGGCTGAGTCATACGCTCTAGGTAAGTGTGGCAGATTTCATTAGGAGTTTTGGTGCCTCATGAAAGAACCTGGACCTGCCTCAGCCTTTCTTTAGATAATTGTAATAAAGATCAACAGAAGTTCTGACTACTAAACAATGGCATTGCTTCTGTTGCGTGCCAACGAAGTTTTAATGCTTGGAATGTGGTCATCAGTGCTCGCTGCGAGCTTGTACTTTCAACTGTTTATTGCTCAAGAGAGGGGGAAGCAAGGTCATCATTCAAGAAAAGTTGCATGAGTAGTATGCAATTATAAGTTTATATTTTCTAAATTTTTGAAAGACCTTTCATTATTTCAAACAGAATTTTTAGGACAGTATATTTGATTGATTGCATTTCAACTCCGGGGAATGCAATTGTGGAAAAAAAAAAACAGAGTTTTGTTAATCATTTCCAGAATTCAGATTCTGCAGGATTCAAATTCTACCTTGAGATATCTTACAAAATAGTATTCACCCAAAAATGGCAGAAGTGTGAATGCATGAATGATGCATTTCAATACAATGTGAAACTCAAATTATTTATCTCAACACTGATTTTGGAGTTGTGAGACTATTGCAGCTATGAACAGTATTACACTCGTATAAATTCGTAAGTACTTTTTTTTAGTTAAAGGTTTTTGGCCATTTGTATGTTTCAACTAGTTATTTTATTTATTATTTAGTAAATCAGCTGACCCGGCAAACTTTGTATGCTACTTTTTTTCTTCTCTTTCTTTCTTTCTTTCCCTCGTGAATAAGTTGAAAATCCTGAGACATTTTTTACTAATTATGTCTGCCTTGGCTCCACAATAGTCGCATAAAGGAAACATATCAGATTATCAATACTTCCCTCACAGCCCCTCTCCCACCGTCCCCTCCTTCCATCACCTCTCCGCCCTACTCTGACCCCTCTCATGCCTCTTTCTCCCACACACAATCTCAAGTCCATTTCACCCACCTCTCACACACCTTCCGCCCCTCTCACTAAATCAATGATACCTCAAACACATCAAACATGCAATACATTTTTGCAGTTGTGAGAGAAACAGTAATTGTACACAAATTAATGTCAATCTATCCATATTAACAATATTTTTGAAATTATCAACTGCTGGCTGAACAACTGACGTCAATCTGTCAATGTTTTGTTAATATATTGAAGATCTCTCAAAGTCAAAAGAACTATATATATATATATATATATATATATATATATATATATATATATATATATATATATATATATATATATATATATATATATTTTATGAGAGTATCCTAATCTAATTGAGTTTGGAGCTTAAATCGAATGATGGCGGATCGATAGCGCAGATCTCGAGCAGAGCCTTACGCGTGGATGTTGAAAAAGTTATTGATTGAGACATATGACAATCCACGACATAAGGTCGTAAGATAATAGCTTTATCAGAAACTACTAATTGAATAATAACATTGAATGTTGTTTCTGTTATTGCAGTAAGATTAATGATTAGAATAAATGATTGTGTTATACCTTTTTGTATGAAGCAATAAAAAGAATCTTTGTTATTGCAGAGCAACAAATTGTGTTATTATTTTCTAACTAATAGAAAAACAGATGCATTACAAAACAACATTCTCGTTGGAATTCACAAAATCTCACAATGGACAAACTCGCTCAACTTCATAGTTGGCAGCAAAGAAGATGGAAAAACAAATCTATATGCATAACCTCAATTGGCTACGGATGGCCGTGAGTACTCATTCAGAAAATTATCAAGCAATAGGTAACCACACAGCGATTATGAAGACCTCAGCATATGCTAAAGTATCAAAACACTTGTAACAAGACATCAAATAAGAAAGGTATGGATTAATTTAAATGAAGAGTTGTCTGAAAATACTTGGATCGAAGGAGAAAATTTACAATTCATGATATCTACTTAGAGGAAATAATTGACAATCACAAAGTACTAAGGTTAGTCGACGTCTCAGAACAACCACTAATAAAAATGATAGAAAAATTACTTCAAAAAATCAAGAACTCATGTAAAATCTTGCAAATTACAAAGAATTTACAATAAAAATTTAATGGAAAAATTCAAATGCCATCAATCACTAGCTTTGAAAAAGAATGTGACGATTTAATATAACTGAAGATGAAAAGAGAATTGAAATTTACAAATCATTTATGGATAAAGGTGCCATAGATTGGTATGGTTGCACATTATTAAACTCACTATTGAAGCAGAATGGACAGAATGGAAAAAAATTTTCGATACATTCGCCAGTAAGGTTGGTCTCCAATAAGATATGCACTGTCATTTAAATATCAAACAGGTTCATTACTAGATTATGCACTAAAAAGAAAAACTCTTACTGAAGTGAGAAGATCCATTGATAATGGAACACTAATGACCTAATTGCTACTGGTTTACCAAATTTTGTAGCCGATAGAATTGATAGAGAAATATTGGAAGGAACCAAGACTATATAATGAAATAGGTAAATTAGAACACTTAGTTTACAAAAAAATCAGAAACAAAAACAAATACATCAGCTAACAAAGACAAAATTGAAAAGACACCTTGTGAAATTTGCAAAGATTAAGGCAAAGGCACGCTTCCATCCTGAAGCGAATGCTGGTTTAAAGATACAGACAAAAAATAAAACATGTCAACAATTCAATATTGAGGTGGAATTGAACAACAATGATCCAAAAACTGGTAGTTCCACCATTAATTAGACTCAAGTTAACATTAAATGACACTTTAGATGTCTCTGCCATTTATGACCAGGCTCAAATGTTACATTAATAAATTCAAAATTAATACATGTGAAGTCGAAAAGAGATAATATTATGCAAAAGCTGACAGAACAATTAATGGTGTACATAAAACAGATGGATGGATAACTCTCAAAGCAAGAATATTAAATGCAGAGGAATATATTAAGTTTTCATAATTGATAATGAAAATTTTAAATATGACTTTCTAGTGGGATTAGATTGCATAAAACATTCAAATTAATACAAATGAAAAATTAGAGATAGAAGAAAATCTCTGATTTTCCAGAGAAACAAGAATATCTGAATTAATTTTTAATGAACATGTTAACAAGCGATTTTGAAATCTTAACAAATCACTTAAATCATCATGAAGAAATTATTATAAACAATCTTGTAGATAAATATAAAATGATATTTGCAAAAGATAAATATGACATAGGCACAGTAAAAGATTATGAAGCTAGAATAGATCTTAAAATAGATAAATACTGTTGTAAAAGACCTTACAGATGCACAATTGAAGACAAAAGAAATAGAGAACAAATTTACAATTACTTGAGAGAAAATTAATCGAAGAATCATATAAGTCCCTTTGCTTCTCCGGTGACACTAGCATACAAAAGAGATGAACACAAAAAATCAAGACTATGCATAGACTTTAGAGATTTAAATGAAATCATAGTTCCTCAATCACACCATTTCACTAATCGAAGACTTAGTAATGAAAACAAGAAATTGCAAATATTTTCTAAAACTTGATATAAACTCAGCATTTTGGTCCATTCCCTACGAATCGAAGATAGAAGAAAAACAGTTTGTAACACAAGAAGGTCATTTTCAATGGACATGTCTGCCATTTGGATTAAAAACAGCACCAGCTATCTTTCAAAGAATCCTCACCAATATAATAAGAAACATAAATTATCAACTTTTACAGTGAATTACATAGGACATATTAATTTTTCAAAACCTTGAAAATATTGGCTATCTATCACAATTACTGAAGCAATAATGAAAGAGGATTCAGATTAAAACTTTCTAAATGCACATTTGCACTGGATTCCGTGCAATATTTAGGACACATAATAAAACACAACTCAATCTCTCCAATAAAGATAACTGATATCAATACAAAATTTTCCTAAAAAAATCAGAAAAATGTGAGACAATTCTTAGGAAAAATCAATTTCTACAATGAATACATACCCAAGATTTCATTAATTCTCGAACCACTACATAATCTATTGAGAAAAGGACAAAATTCATATGGTCTGAGAATGTCAAAAGTCTTGAATATGATGAAAAATTTCCTCTGCACCCAACCAATCTTAGCTATTTTTGATCCAGACCTACCCATACATATATACACAGATGCAAGTCTACTGGGCATGGAGCGTATTAAACAACCACAAATACATGATGATCCAAAAGTGAAAAACAGTAGCATATTTTTTCAAAGAAACTGACGAATCACAAAAAGAAAAAGCCATTTACTTCGAAGTAGCAATAAAAGAATCACTAAGTATTGCAACACTGGCTTATAGGCAGACATTTCAAAGTATTTTCAGATCATAAACCATTAAACAAAATGAACATCAAATCTAGAACAGATGAAGAATTAGGTGATCTCACCTACTATTTATACAATATGACTTGAAATAATATACCATCAGGTAAAATAACTTAGAAGCAGACTGTTTGAGCAGAACCAGTACTAGAACCTCATGAAGATGAAGATGATAATTTAAAACTGTGAATTTAATAACAATAAAAGAGATTATTGAGGATCAAAGAAAACGAGATATAAAACTAGCAAAAACAGACTAACTTTTAAAGACAACCTGTATTACAAAAAATGAGAAAAAGAAAAATCATATTATCAGAAGAATTTTGTAAGAAGTATACATACACAAACATTTTTGCCACATAGGATGAAACAAATGCAAAGCAAAATACTACCTCATTATAATCAAAAATATTTAGAAAACATAAAAATGTTGTAAAACTGTGAAGTGTGTATAAAAACAAATCAAGAGGACAAGACAAAATTGGTTTGATGTCACATCTTGGTCCTCACGAAGACCTTGATGTAGTTCCATTGCACGACTGGTGGATTCGGTGGTTCACGATCCTCAAAATATTTACATCTTCTTGTGGATCACTTCACAAGATTTGCCTACATATTAACATCAAAACACAAAACTCATCTGATTTCATCAAACTAACGGAAATGGCACTTAAAGATCATAATATCAAAATACTTCTGACTGATCAATACCCAGCATAAACTCCAAAGATTTCAAAGATTTTCTAGTAAAGAAGAATATCACTATGATTTTTACAGCTTACGACCATTCTCTAATGGTTTAAATGAAAGACTTAATCAAACCTTAGTGAATAAAATTAGATGTACAATAAATGAAGAAAAAGTATGCATGGACAAATGTAGCAATAATTGTGTAAAAATACAATGAAACTGAACACACAGTAACTGGATTCAGCCCAAAATACTTGCTAATAGGTGAAGATACCTCAATATTACCAAATGAACTGATACAAATAAAAATGCTAATAATCAGAGAATGATAGAACAATTGCCCTACAGAACAGTATTAAACACCACAATACAATAAAAATTATTTGACAAAACAGGAAAGACTATGACTTCAATGCTGGAGACCTGGTATTCATCGAAAATGGAACCGAATGAACCGAAAAAATTGGATGAATTGAGAATTGGACCCTACAAGATTCAAAGAAAATATCAAAATCAATTTGTGAAATTGACACAGGACACAAAAATCAGAATCAAATTTATTTCATCTCTAAACTCATTCCAATCCCTGCACCAGATGAAAATCAGAACACTTAGCTCTATCTTTATACAATTTCAGCACCAAAATTTTGTACCAAAACCTTCATTTTGGGAAGATGTAAGGGAGGTATCCTAATCTAATTGAGTTTGGAGCTTAAATCGAATGATGAGCTGGATCGATAGCGCAGATCTCGAGCAGACGACCGTGGATGTTGAAAAAGTTATTGATTGAGACATATGACAATTACGACATAAGTCATAAGACAATAAGCTTTATCAAGAAACTACTAATTGAATAATAACATTGATGTTGTTTCTTTGTTATTGCAGGTAAGATTAATGATTAGAATAAAGTGTTATACCTTTTTGTATGAAGCAATAAAAGAATCTTTTTATTGCAGAGCAACAAATTCGTGTTATTATTTCTAACTAATAGAAAAACAGATACATTACATATATATATATATATATATATATATATATATATATATATATATATATATATATATATATATATATATATATATATATATATACTATTTAATGAGATCTCTTCAGTTTGTAATGGGCATCTTAACAAAAGTACAGTGAACTCAAAGGAATTGCTTATTTATACTTGTTCATCCGATAATAGAATACAGAGCAATATTTGGGATCCAACAAAGATAGATAGAAAAACTATTCTTTCTTTCATTGCACTCATTTATTCAACAGTACATGACATATTCTGGCCATATTGTAACACGTGAGCCATTCCAGTCAAATCAAACAAAAATACCAAAATTTGACCTTCATATTTTTAATTATTTTTAGTTTATTTTATGATCAAATAAGCTGACACATGTATTTTTATTTTTTCTATTTTATTATTTTCAGAAATATTACATGATAAAATTTATTAAAAATGATGTCATCACTAACTTAAAATATCACATATTTGAATACACTAATTATAGATACTCTGTTCAAATTCAATTGAAACTTGAAAATATGTTTACACATTTTTGAAATTTTGCAAAATATTTAATTTCCCAAATTTTCAATTGTTAAATAAAATTTTAATTTTAAAATTTAATATTTTTAGTAAATTCAATGGCTTAAATATTTTTTTAAATATTAATAAACACACTAGAGTATTGTGAACTCAGAAAAATTAAAGTGGGATCTCAGAACTTTAAAAATATTAATTTTAACAGACACCAATGTGCGTACCAATTAATTTTTATGGTACATTGCTGAAACAGGCGCATTTCTTGTGTTACTGGCAGGTTTCTTGGATGTAGCAGTAATTTAAGTACTTTTTGAGGTGGTAAAGCTTAATGATAGTATTTGGTTATTAAATGATGGATTCTTGACTCACGTATAACTGATATTTCGAAATTGTCTGGTCCCTCATTACCCACTTCAAATATCTTTAACTTTCAAAAATTGTCAAAATTTGAATTTTCAATGTCTTGTGATCTGTTGAGTGAAAGGAATCAATAAGTTTGGTTAATAATGCCTTTCTTGTCTGGTTTTTCAATTGACAGCAAAGGATCTTTAGTGTAAAAAAAATTATGTGGTAGCACTTTACACTATCTGAAATTTCTCATTGGGATATGGTTTTGGTTGCAATTTTCTTTTCTTTACAGAGTATATCCTATGCAATTAAACTTTTGTTTATTTTCTAAATTAATTTCACACACACTTGTGAACTATCTGAAAAGCTTAAATTGTCATTTCCCTGATTTCCACAGTTTTCGCTATATTCACTGGACTTACCACTACTTTCGTTAATGCCACAGGAGCCACTGATCTCAACACACTCTTCACTAACAAAAAGCACTTTTGGAAACCGACTCCCTTTTGTTCAACATGAATCACAAATTGCCAATCTAATGAGTCCTCTAAATCAAGTTTCACTAGAAACTAGTGATTTTAGACTTCAGATTTTCTTAAAATCATGATCAGAAATATTAAATAGATTAAAACATCTGTGATCCCATATGGTGATGCATGCTCATGTTGCACAGTGTAAGCACGATTCACAGAACAAACTCTAACACTCTTCCGTTTATAGTGAGCGTATTGAACTGATGCCCTTGACATAGGGGTCTGTTCTATTTCATGAAGCAAGGTCACGAGGCACCCCATCCTTAGGACACTAGGACTCGGCAGTAAATTAGTTTCGCTGACCAGCAAGCAATAGTAGAATTAGTTTCGCTGCCACTCATCCCTTTCGGGGACAGCGTGAACATATGAGTTACTAATATTTCTTAAAACCCTAATCAAGCAGAGGTCGTTCTTTTCATCACTTGTATCAATGATCAAACACAATTCGTTAGTTGCAGGGCAATAAGCATGCATCTGCATAGATGTTTAGATCTGTATGTGTTCAGTGCCTACCAATTTCTTGTTGTGTTTTGTATAAAATTTAATAAGAAATATGCCTATATTTTCTTCAAATTTTTATCTGAGCAAGTTCATACAGAAATTTTCATTTTTTAAAAAGAATTACAACTTTTAGTAAAATATTTATTTTTTGAGAAAACAAGTTTACAGAGGAATAAAATACACTTATCAATGTATTAAATGAAACAAATCAGAAATTTTTATATTTTTTATATATCAAAATATTTCATAATTAGAGGACATGCATATATTTCAAAATTTAATACAGGCATGTATGTATGTATTTGGCATTTTAAGTCAGTAGTCAGACTTTGCTGGTCAGTTACCATGTCCCCTTGCCTGGGCCAAGTTACATTCCCATTGCTGGGGTAAGAGCAACATGAGCCGAACATGACGTATTTTCTTCACCATAACTAGCAAGGTCCGTCTGCTTCAGCTTTTCTTTGTCACACAGCTACAGAAACTGGGACAATTTTAAAGGAAAGCTACAACTATATTTTTGCATCGACCGGGAATCTAATATAGGCATAATTATACAAATAACCAATTTTCAGGTAAATAAAGAAACATGTATTTCTTTTTTATGTATGATTTCATATATTTAATCATGATAATCATATATTTAAAAAAGCTGTGTCAATTCTTGTGCGATTTGACGTAGAATGGTTCGTATTTGAATTAGTTTTGCTGCCACCCATAGATTCTGAAGGCAGAGTGAACATCTGCAATTCTAATAATTCTTGAAACTCTAATCAGACAGACAGTAATTTTTTTTTTTTTTTTTTTTTGTTTTAGATCAAAGACTGTCCAAACTCAATTCGTTAGTGCAAGGGGTAAGCAGAACACACCCTCATACTTAAAATTGATTTTTTTAAAGAACTGTACGTGTGGAGTGCTCACTTTTCTTCTTAGTGTATTGTATAAAAAATTGAACAAGGAATACGCTTATATTTTCTAAAAGTTTTTATCTCATCAAGTTTATATAGAAATTTTAATTTTTTGAAAAAAAAAAATTTTTTTAAATGAAATATGTATTTTTTGAAAAATGTATTTACAGAGGAATAAAATACACATTTAAAAGTATAAAATGAAAAAAATTAAGAATTTTTATATTAAGTACGTTCAGAACAACTGATCATATTTTGTGAAGTACGCGTTAATTCCGAAATTTAATATATGCATAACTACACAAATAATCAATTTTCAGGGAAATAAAAAAACACCGTCTCTTTCTTTGATGTCCAGATTTAAGAAAAAATTTATTGTACATTTTAAAAAAAGTCATGTCAACTCTTGTACGATTTTACGTGGAATGGCTCATGTACAAACGTATCTATCTTTAAAAGGGGTTGAATGCCACACGTAAGCACGGGATACAATTCCTTGTGGTTGAAGAAAGTTTATTAGTTCCATGAAATAAAGTTTTCAAGTTGTTTGATATCAGCTAGGAGAAAAAGAATTCAAAAAAGGAAGAGAATATAGCATATATAAACGTATTATCATAACAAATTTAATTCTTCTCATCACAATATTACACACATAATAAATGTGTGACTATAGCATTCACAAATATTCAACACACTACATCACACCTAACGCATCACTACACCAAATAAAAATACATGAAAATACAACACTATACAACACAAACGCCAAGAACCTATAACCTCAAACAGCTGTTTGTAGCAGTGCACAGAGCCACCATGTTGCTTATTTGTAGAATTTATAAACATTTGTAGAACTGTTTCAGGACCCATAAGATATGGAAAGCTTTAGAGGTTCCATAAGTCTTATTGCTTGTTCTAGAAACACTTTTTGTCTCTAGAGACTTTTATATAGAAGCCATAAACATAAGGATTCCATATCGAACATTTATGCAATCGGCCCTGTGTCAATAGGCTCTATCTTCAATTTTTCAGTTTTAAAACTTGTTTGCAAATTTTGGAAAAATCAGAGATGTTAATGAAAATGAGACCTGCATCATTCTCTTAAACATCCTTTGCATAACCCAACAACAAAATTTAATTAAAAAATTTTGAGCCTTTTTTTGAAAATTTCCAGGGGGCTTCATGTAAAGTACCCCCCAAAATTAAAACATCAGTTTCAAAAGCCAGGAGCCGCGACATCAGTCAGAATTATTACGGAATATCAATTTTCAAGAAAATCGGCAGAAAAGTTTTTAGTGATGTGCAGAGAGACATTTTGCCATCGATCAATTTTTCAGTATGAAAGACGCACAAAACATGAATGCAGGCTACACCATGTGTTAGAGAATTTTTCTATATTTAACTACTGGATTTATCCACTTTTTGTTACCAGGTCCTAGCAATAAAAGATTTTGTGTCCAAAATTCACTGTTTTCCCTTGCACAATTACAATACTTTCTTTTCTCAAGTTAGTAAGTGCAACAATCAATTTGAGAGTCAATTTGCAAGTAGGGAAGAACAATGTCACATAGTTTACTTACACTCTAATACCATCTTCCATAAAAAATTATTTGGGGAAAGAAAGTTTGAAATATTTACCATGTGCTACTTTAGCTTTAATCTTCAGTACAAGTTCTCCACAGTTCACAACTTTGGCATCTTGTAATGGTGAACCTCTGTCTACAGGAAGGCTTTCAATGTTGCTCACCACTTCTTGTCCAGATATAACTTGTCCAAACACCACGTGAACACTGAAAAAAAAAATACAATTGTAATATATAATCCAAAAAAACTTTATTCAATCTTAAAGGATGAAATTGTTTTCAAAAAATTACTTACCCATCCAAGTGAGGGGCTGGTTGCGTTGTACTATAACAACAAAACATGATTAGAGCAAGCCAGGAGGCACCAGAACCACCTACAGGCTTCACCATGTCCCGCCTCTGCCGATGTCACCATAACTACACAGAAATACAACACTGCTAGCATAGTTCTCATAACCTAAGCAATTTATAAAATCCATTCAGTAGTAATTTTGTTTAGTTCTATTTAATTTCAAGTCTTTAATTGACTCATTACTATTTCTTACCGTATCTGAGGGATAACTACATTTTAAATTAATTTAATTCTGCACAAGACAAATTGTAAGAAACGACTCACTTCACCTACAAATGCCACCCCCCCCAAAAAAGACACTGCAAACTCACAAGACCAATTAAAGAAAATAATCAATGAAAATACATTTCCCTTTGCAAAATAGATTCAATGTGATAAAAATATAACATTTATTTATGATCTGGGCTGTCCGGGTGACGCCGCGTCGAAGGCTGGGGTGCGACGTCACCCGGACAGCCCAGATCATAACTCTGGCCGCGGAAGCCTACGATATCATACATGTATTTATTTGAAAATTATACATGAAAAAATTTCAAAATTGAGGAAAATTTGTCCCTATATATTTTAAGGGGCATTAATATTCATTTGCAAATTTGATATTTTTTCTTTCATAGACATGGAATGTCAAAATGCAGTTTTGAAATTGTAACAGAAAATGAAATTTCAAGAGTCTTATTACCAGTTTTTGATTGTACACTGTTGTCAGAAAAATGTAAAAACATACAAATATCTTCAAACTGAAATGTTATAATTTATGACAAATAAGATACACCTAAAATCAGGATCACTAGATCAGTATTTTCTGAATGCAGGAAGCATGAGGTAACTTACTTCATTTTAATTCATCCCTAGAAAACTTTTGATTTTAAAGATTTATTAAAGAGTTTGTCTTCTGTGACATATCACATGGTTCCAGGAATTATGATTTTTAACAACCCAGTCCAGTTCATTTCTGCCAATAAAATAAGAATATGCTTTGGCATTTTCTCAAGTACATCCATGTCATGTATCATAACCTTTCCAAATTCATATTTATTATCAATGGGTGCATGAGGATTATAGTCTACACTCCAAACAAGGAAAACTGTAGAAAATTTGCCATTCCTTGCTTGAAACATATTCGACTCATTGTTTGATTCAATTTTTTCACCATCATAACCAAATAGTTCATTATCTTCAGGCCATTGTTTACCATTTCCAAGACACTGTCAATGTCTTCCATCAAAATATACCTCCCGAATAAGGTTATATGTTCTTCATCACTGTTGCATAAATCAAGAATTTGCAATATCTCATTGTAATTAAAAATTCATAATCTTGTTTCAGTTATTTTATAACAAATCTAGAAAAGCAATTCTAATGTTTTCAAAAGTTTGAACAAATTAACTGTAATAAATCATAGTGGAAATACAATAGAAGATGTAAAAGATGAAACAACTGTTTCAATCATCGTGAAACAACATCCTTGTTACAGAAGGACATTGATGTTCCAAACCTAAATCTCTACAATGAAACAATCTGCATTAGCACATTCAAATTGTTTAATTGATCAGTTGTGAATGTACGTTAGAAACAACAGCAATAATCAAGAGGGAAAAATATCAGAACAATATAACAATGCAATTATAAGATAGTTTACACTACACATAAGAGATTACAACAACAAACAATTAAAATAATCATTTATTGTGGTCATAGTTACCCAATTGTCAAACAACATAGTTGAATGTGCTTTAAACAACACACTAACATAGAATTAATTGAATTTTCACATAGGACTGGAGTGAAAATTACAAAAGAAACACATATGTCCAAAATACATCACAGGGTAAAGGATGGCACATGAAGGAAGAAGGGGTACAAAAAGAAGTAACAAAAAAGTGGATATGTCATTCAGTGCTACCTTTTAAGGGTCCATCACTTACATTATTACAATCAGCCACTTGACTGCACTTCGTTTTTAATGTCCCAGCATTCCACTCTTCTGCGTTAACTAATGTACATTCAACAAGAGATTCTAAAACTTCCATTAAAATCTTTCTATTTCAATTATTTTCTGAAACCTTATTTTAGAACTTTCATTCATAACATTATTTCCCCTTCACTTCTCAAAATTGTTGAATCCTTAACTGAGTAAAAGAATCCCCGAAATCATCATTCAGCATAGCACAGGGTTGAGGAGAGCAAATGAAAATCTGCATTACGAAAATTTAGAAAAACAATGTCAATAAATGTTGCCCATCTTCTGCACTGGCCCAACCCCACAAACAAAAAATCTGTTCTCTGCAACACACAGTAATCTGTGCCTTCATGCACCAACACACAGGAATCTGCTTTTTAAATTTTCCCAATTCTCATATACAATGAAGGCCACTAAACAAGAAGGCTATAAATGAAATTAGCACTTGACTATTCAAAATAATGCCAATTGCCTCTCCTCAGATATTTTCAGACCAAAAACATAATTATCAATTATATAAATATAACACAAAAGCTACTCATACAATCAGCATGCAAATTTTAACCAAAAAGTTGTATTACTTACATAAAAAACTGTGAACCATTTGTATCCTTTCCTCTATTGGCCATAGACAAAAGGTAAGGTTTATCATGTTTCATTTCAAAATTTTCATCTGTAAATATACAAGAGGATGTGCTTAGTACTAACATTTAATATAAAACTTTAAAAAGTTCTTAAATTCACACACCTGCAAATGTTCCACATAAATAGATTCTCCTCCTGTGCCATTTCCAACAGAGAAATCACCTTGTATCATAAAATCTTTAACTACTCGATGAAATATCACGCCCTTGTAATGAAGGGGCTTAGATGTAGTCTTTCCTAAACCTTTTCACCAGTGCACAAAGCTCAAAATTTTCATGTGACTGGACACACATCTGAAAATAGCTCCAAAACTATCGTCCCATCGGGTTCGCCACAACTTCCACATCAAAAACATCTTGGTCTATGTGTTTTGTTATCGCATATTGCACGACCTAAAATGAAACAATTTATAACAACCTGTAACACAATTTATAACACAGATCATATTGTTTAAACTAAAAAAAAAAAAAAGATTAAAAGCTTGTATCCTAATGAAAGCAATAAACACAAGCAACTTATTTTAATTAGACACAAATATAAAACAATCTCTCTCCCACTAATAAATGAACAAAATATTCAAGTAAATATAATTAAAATAGTGTGTGCTGTGCCTTTCAAATAAACAATATATTATATCACTTCATACTAAGTATTAAATTACACAATCTTCACTTTCATATTCATAAAAGAAAAAAAACCAAATAGTACCATGCCAATTTATTTTATCATATTTTTCCACCTACCCATGAGCTACGCCCGATGTAAAATATATCAAAGTGTTCAGAATAATAGTACTACTCGCAACAGATCAAAGTGTCTTCGCTTGTTACAAATTCATCACATATAATATCTGATTTCCACACTGTTTGATCTATAGACAAATTTCTATTAATAGACCTAAGCTAACCCAAAAAATTTCACCAATCATTCACCCACCACATCAACAACAAAGCCAGTACCTGTAACGCTACAACGCCAAAAAACGCTACGGTTCATTCAGTCCTGATTCAGTCTCAGATCTGGTCAGGTCTTAAGGAAGGAACAGGAAATATAGTACTTTTACTCTCTGAGACAAGGAGGTTATAAAATTGTAACCTCCTTGCCCTGAAGATTGGAACCGGAATAAGCTGTATCGAGAGATTGAACATTCAAAACAATCACGCGAGATACCACGAAGTCACAGTAATTCAACATTTCCACCGTGGTCACAATGCGAATGTCCCCTGGCCTCGAGAGATGTCTTTTCTGGGCATGTATACGATAAATAGCTGTGTCAAGTAGCCGTCTTTTGGGCAAATTTTCTGAAGCCAGTGTGAGGCTAGTGTAATGATTTGCGATCATTGCGTTAATTTAGTGTTCCAGAGAATAAAGACTTTCCAATAAAATGTAAAGATTTATATTCAAAAAGACAGAAGACGGCAGCACCGCGCGCGAACGTTTTTTCTAAATTAACCGAATCCGCGGAAGAAAGTCAAATTTAACATAAATATTCAATAAAGCATAATAATTAGAATTGTTAGAAAGAACAATCAGCAAAATCGGGCGATGGGTTCACAAAATTTTGAAGATAATCGTAGTCTTACATTTCAAGTTAAAAAAGCGTGAACATGGAGACCATTGTTGTTAGGGTAAAGTTGAGGAAGAATATAGTTTCTAATAAATATTACGAAAACGCCTGAAGGGATCGGGCTGGAACTTTACAGAACAACGAAGCGAAATTTATGAACGTTTTCAAGACTAATCACGATTTTAGGAAACACCTAGAAATCTAGTTAAAATTAAATGTAAAAAAATATAATAAAAATACATATTAAACAAGCGACGCATCGTAGTGACGTCACGACGCAATATCGAACTAAAAATTGTTGTATTTAATGACATTTATGGATGTAATTTAAGACAATAAAAGGAAAAATAGATAGTGCAGTAATTATCAGAGAAATTATAGACAGTATTGAGAACCGGTGACAAGGCCTAAGAACGTTTAAAACCAGAAAATTAAAAAACATTCTGTAATCTTGTCTGTGGTCACGGGCGAGCGATCGGCGCTTGTTCAAGAAAAAATCTATATAGGATAGTGGACAACAATACTCGACAGACGAGAAAAAATTGCAGTGTTGTATGGTTGGTGAAGCCTCCGTGTAAGCGTAATGTAACATTTTAAAAAAATTATTGTCCGAAGTGGACTTTGAAAACATTAGAGATATTTTGATGCGGACGAAAAGGTTGTAACAAACGGGTGAATGAATTCGAAAGTAAGGGCAAATAATTTACGGGTAAAAGCGACGGGGACATTAATTTTACGCGGTGGCACTTTTGAACGATGGTCGCGGACATTTTGTCGCAGTG
>CAXIVR010000181.1:0-23583 GCA_964035755.1 Teleogryllus oceanicus | reverse complement strand
TAAGAAATTTAAAAACTTTTAAAAATTTCAAAACAACACACTTTCGAAACCCTGATAATAATTCCAAAATTCTACATTTCGAAAATAAAGGCAACAAATTAAATATTTTAGAAAATTTAGAAATCTTAAATTAGACAAAATCCCAACCTAATATGCCTAAATGAGCAATCCAATTTAGATCCAGCCCCATCATAAATTTATTCATTGACTAACTTACTCATCCTTAGTTTTCCTCCTTCCTCTTCCTCAGTCTGCCTCGACATCGTAATGATGCAAAAGATGGCGTCATGTGAGGACAATTTCGAAATGGTTTTATAAGTGTTAACCCTGTGTTAACTGGGTAAGTTCCTTGTGAAATAATTTTATTTAGTAAATTTGCGCTCATTGTAGATATTGTTTTCATGTTTATTTCTTTATGTCATTTTATTTATTATAGAGCCACTGATGATGGGAGAACGCTCCTGAAACACGTGTATGGCCTAATTTTAGTGAAGTAAAATTATTTAGTCTTTATTGTGGTTTGATCCCTCATTCATCCTAGATTTTATCATGGAATACCACAAAATCTCCGCTGCCACTACAGAATGAAGATAGAGATTTTTTCCTTAATATCTGTTTCTAAAGTTAGTTTTGAAATATGGTATTTATAATTTGTGAAAATGTGAATACATTTTGTATTGCGTGAAAATATGGGCAGAAAGTACGTACTGTTTTAGAAGCACTAGTTCTTTTGCACCTATGATAGTTTGATAATCCTTTGGGTGAAGTGTTATTTACTTTCTCAATTACTACTAGTAAATGAGACCAAGTTTAGTAATGCTGCACTGAGAAACTGCGATGTTTTCAAAGAAAACTGTTTTAGGGTCCTTCTACCAAAACTTTGGGATGATTATCGTTCCTATTTATATAAAATATCTTCTTCAATGTTTAGTCTAATTGTTTGATTAATTGTTTGGTCAGCCAGAATCTACGCTTATGGCTCATTAATACGAAATTTGGTTGAAGCAAAACGCTCTGTCCGTTTGTTTGTCGGGAACAATGCTAGCGCCTAAACAGCAGGCCGGGTTTTCACAACGCTTTATATTCCCCAATCGATTAGGCTGATGTCACAGACTCTTGACATTCGAAACGTACATTTTGATTTCATTAAAAATTATTGCAAATTATCGCAAAAATTCAGGTTTTGCGCCATCTCCACTAATATATTGAAGAATGACATTGTTTTTTGATACTAATAAACGAATAAACTTGATATCAGAGTAACATTTAAAAAGGATCAACATTTTCTTCAAAATATGTGAAGGAAGCTTACATGTTTTTTTGAGTGAATAGATACCAATTTTAGAATAAGTTATTGTAAAATACGTTTTTATGTTTTCTTTATTTGGTTTTCTGGTTATTGCGTGTCCAATTTTCGTTAAACTGTCTCATTTTTCAAAAATTTGCAACAACAAAAACAGACAATAATGGATAAAGATATTTTAGAGTTTGTAGTATTTTAGAATTTAAGAGATATTTTTACAATTTACACATCAGGAAGTTTAAGAAATACGGTAACGCAATTTCAATTGCATAAGACGATAGACACTTTATTTAACTAAATTCACGCTCTCCGAGAATTGAGCAACTCACATTTCCTCGGGGATCACACGAATTTGAGGTCTCCTTTGACGTCCACAAGCGTGATGAGCGAGGCTGGCTGGTGGGCGAGAGCCAGTTGGAAGCATTAGACGAAAGCGGCAGGTAAGAGTGATTAGCAAGGATGGTGAACGAGAGGGGTTGGCAAGAGAGTGGTGGATGAGGGCACAACGGAATGGGCGAGGCTGGAAGGTGGGCGAGAGTGGGTTGCGAGAATGATTCGTGAAAGCGGCGGGCGAGAGTTGTTAGCAAGATTGGTGAATGGGACCGGTTGGCAATTGGGCGGGCGAGATTGGTGGATGAGGGCAGTGGGCGAGCGGGATGAGCGCAACTGGTCGGAAGGCGAGAACGGGTTGCGAGAGTGATAGGCGAAAGCTGCGGAAAGAGTGGTTAAAGGGCCTGTGAACGAGAGCGGAGGCTGAGAGTTGGGCGATCACGACGGGTGCGAGTGGTGGAAGAGGCAGCAGGCGAGCGGTGGGCGAGACTTTTCAGTGGGCGAGAGGGTGCGAGAGTGATATGCGAAGCTGCGGGCAAGAGTAGTTAGACTAGTTAACTGCGAGCGCGGTGATCGGGACTGGTCAATTGATTGATTGATTGTGATTCCCGGCGCGTCAACTACTATGGTCATTAGTCCGGTACGTGTAGTGCGTAGGTTTTCTCGGTAGGTGGCGGTGGACTTCCCCCGCTGGATTGCGAGATCCAGCGTCGACCTACCGTCGGCTAGCTGGATTCTCCCTCACCAGGTATCTCCCACCAACAAGGCACTGGTCGGTCGGCGAGAGCGGGTTGCGAGAGTGATAGCCGAAAGCTGCGAGCGAGAGTGGTAGCAGTGGCTGTGAACGAAGAGAGGCACAGAGTTGAACGATCGCGCCGTGGATGATGGCAACTGACGAGCGCGGTGAGCGGGACTCAGTCAGTGAGATTGATTGATTGATTGATGATATATAGTGATTCCGGTGCGTTAACTGCACGTCATTAGTCCTGTACGTGTACGTGCACGTGTAGTACGTGGTTTTGCTCGGTAGGTGGCGGTGGACTTCGCTGGATTGTGACATCCCCATCCCATCGGCTAACGGTTATTTCACCAGGTATCTCCCACCAACAAGGCACTGGTCGGTCGGCGAGAGCGGGTTGCGAGAGTGATAGCCGAAAGCTGCGAGCGAGAGTGGTTAGCAGTGGCTGTGAACGAGAGCGGAGGCAGAAGTTGGGGGAGCGCGACGCAGTCGCAAGCGAGCGTCTGCGCTGCGCCGGAATTTCAATTAACACGTCGGGGATCGCGCGGCTTAGCTCCGCGCGGCGTGGCCGCTGAACCGCCCTTGCCGCCGCCCCACACGCGGCGAGGGCCTGGCGCACACGGCGCTGGCGGGCGCTGCGGTCGCCACCGCCCACTGGCTCCGTGCCGCGAGCGCCGGGCATGGCGTTCTCTCCCTCTATGCAATCTCCCCTGCTGTGATCGTTCTCGCCTGCGACTCCTTGGGGGGAGTACCTCCTCCTGGTTGATCCTTTACGTAAGATTAGAGCGTGTGCAGCCTACGTTTCCCTGCTTTGATCTGAATGTTTCATTGATTGATTTTCATGTTTCCGGGCGAGTCAACTGCTTCGGTCATTAGTTCCTCAGTGTAGTGCATGTTTTTTCTCGAGATGGCGGTGATCTTTCCCGCTGGATGGCGATATCCGCACCGACCTACCGTCGCATCGGTGGGGTATTTGGCCGATTTAGGCGGCCAAAATCAAATTCTTCAAATTTCATTCCAGACAAATAAAAACATCTCATTGTAAAGCTAAAAGGTCAGGGGAATAAATCCAGCTGCAACAAATTTTAACGGCAGGCGCAACTTATCAGAACTTGTCACTGTGAAGTGAGCCTGTTCGTCTTTTGTCTCCCGCGCGGGCTTCAGTCCGCTGGAGTGAATTGCGCCTACCGCGTTTTACGTTGAAGTGAAGAGCCATGGAGACTGATGAAGCAGGTAAGTGTATACGTTATGTATTTTCGTACAGATTTAATTATTTGAATGAGATAGAGTTTTCAAGTTTTAATGAAAGCAAAATGTTCATTAATGTAGCTAAATTAATGTACTCCGGGGGTTTCCTGCAACAATTTTTGTGCAATGGAAGGGTTATGCTTTCTATTTTACAAATTAGTGTAAAAATTAATCCGCCAGGATCTGCGCGGTTTTGCAATGATATACAGCCAATTATGTACGAACAAGATTTACTTGGATTTTACATGAGCTATTTACTTTTTAATTTCTCCAATTTGTTTAGTATCTGGGCATCAACGTATTTATCGAAGAAAGTTATTTAACATGATGCAGCAAAATAAAAATTATGAAGATATGAATCGAAAAATTGAATTTACAGAGAATTATTTGTTACAAAGAAACTATCTGACAAACAACAAAGGAAAGAAGCATAAATTCTCCTATTTTAAATCTGATATGAAACGAAGGTGGTCTGCAGCACAAGCAAGAAAGAAGATGTGTTTGTTAAAAATTGTGATTGGCTCAATGGCACATTTGAAATACCTAAAGTAGTCAACCGCCCTGGCAGACCAAAGAAAAGATTTGAAGATTTGGAGGAGAGAAGCAAGAGAAGAAACGAAAGATTTTACTTATTACAGGGACAGATTCAGAAATACTAACTTATGCTACCCGTGACATTAGGTGTTACAGGAAAAAGAGACGCCTTAAAATTTTCAAGGAAATCATGATGTTCTCCTAAACGAGCTGGAAAATACAAGAAAAAGCATATTCTGTTAGTTTAGAGGATAGGAAAATGACAACTAACAACACTCAGTGCACTAGCTCTGTTTGTTGAAGCTGATCCGTCAAGGAGGCAATACGAGCCAATTAGGAATATAATAAAAAACTATACTCTGTTATAGCATACTTCAGAAGGCAAAATTGATTGTTATCCAGATAAGGAATCATCATGTGACTGAAATTGTGCTGCAATCGATTTACAAACTCTTTGCTTGATCATAGTGTGTTACTTCGATTGTTGATGCATTTAGAAGAGGTTGTACAAACTCTTAAGAGAAGAAGAATGTACCTCATTAATGTTAATTTGCAAGTGGGGCTGTGATGGTTCACAAATAGCCCACATGTTAAATTCCTGAATGATGCTGATTCTGACACATATATTCAGAGTTCTTTGTTCCACTTCGACTAATTTCCAGTAGCACAAATAAGAAGTTGATCTGGCAAAATCCAAAACCGTCTTCGCCACGTTATTGCCGTCCTTATCAGAATAAGATTTGTGGAATCTACGGACATAACAAATGAAGAAATTCACCATGTGCAAACTCAATAAATTTGTCTAAGACACGAAAGTGACATTGGTAGACAAATTGTTCTCAGTCAAACACACTCTGGATGCTCACCATGATCGATGCTAAAGTATGTAATACGCTGCTACTTCAAACAACTTCCACAATGAGATGTTATATTTGTGGTTCAACAAGTAAGGATTTCAACAATTTATCAGTCAAAATACAAGTTAAAACCAGAACATTAAATTTGGATTATCGATCTTACATGCTAGAATTCGCCTATTTGAAAGTTTAGCTACATCTTTCATAAACTCCCTGTTAAAAAATGGCAGATGAGATCAGACAATGTGAAAAAGCACTAGTGAAGCAGAGAAAGCTACAACCAAGAGAACTTGAAAATAAAATGGGTTTAATTGTAGATGTACTTGCCGGGATTGGGCAATACCAATGACGGTAATATTTAGTAGGTTTTTCATGGACCCAGAACTAGCATCAGAAATTACTACAGCATTGATTTCACACTCAATATATCGCTTCAAAGTGATATTGAAACTATATCTTCTGGACATAACATTAACATAGGAAAATTTTCAGAATATACAATGGAAACGGCTAAGTTATATATTCAGTTATATCCATGGCATCCGATGACGCCAACAGTTCGGCAAGCTACCAATACATGGTGCCATTGTGGTGGAGAATGCCCTTTGCCAATGGGTTCACTTTCGGAAGAGGCTGAAGCTCGTAACTGTCTTTACCGTCAAAATTACGCAAGAAATTTTTCCAGGGTATCTTGCAACCTAGACGTGCTTAACAGACTACTATTAAGTTCTGATCCTCTCATTACTGGTATGAGGCCAATACCCAAAAATCAAGAGGCCTTTCTAAAGGAAACCTTAGCTATGTTACTTCCAGCTGAAACTACATATCTGTATCCAGATGCTACTCATGCCGAAGATAATGACCAGAAGAACTACAATTATCTTTGGATGAAGAAACACCTGTTATAAACTCTTTTCTATCACTATTTTGCAATATTGTGTGTCTACGAACTCAAATTTTATCAACAAAGCAATTAGTTGAATTATATTACTGTATATCACTGCATATTACCAAAGATCTAATAAAAGAACGTAGTTGCAGATTATTTAATTTTTGAAATTTCTTTAGATTTGTGAGCTTTCCTTTTATTATTTATTGTATTTTGATAATGCATACCCTTTAAAGATTATTATGCTTTTTCTGTACTAATAAAAATATTATATTATATTTTGTATTTAGTTCAGCCCAACATATGGTATCCCTGAAATGAGCTCTGTTCGTGGGTTCTATTTATAAACAAATAAAGAGTCTAAAACTTATTTTTTCTTAATAAAATCTCTTCATATCACATAAAAAGCACAAATGAGAGAGGTGGCATTCAGAAGCAATTAAACAGCAAATAATTTTGGCCGCCTAAATCGGCCAACATTCCCACCAGCGTCGGCTAGTGAGGTTTCCAACTGGACTCTCCCACTAGCGGGGGCACCACCCCTAGCCGGGACAAGCTCTAAGCTCCCGACCGGTCTCCCCAACATGTGGTAGTGTGGTGCATGTTAGTGTAAGTGTGTGTGTAAGAGGGGTGGATAGGACAAGGGAAGAGGATGGACAGATCGCGCAAGAAATTGACGGTTACGACAATACGGTTTATCATGCTGATTTTTGAAAAGTATTCTCAAGATTACCGAAAAATGTTACTTGATAAACTAACAACGGAAATATTGAGAGTAAAGGAAATTAAAATGAGAAAAAGAATTTAATTGCGTGATATATGTCTCTCTCTCTCTCTCTCATATATATATATATATATATATATATATATATATATGAAGATATATATGAGAGTCACTCAACAACCCATGCCTCTATTTTACCACAGATCTTCCTGCATATCTCTGCCATAACTTCTCGCACTCCCTTCATGCAAGTCTGGGTCTTCCTCTTCTGCCTTGCTGTCGGTACCCATTGCACGACTCCGTTTTGGCCATCTTCGTCTGTCATTCGCATAACGTGACCATTCCAAAGATTTGCTTTTCATTTAATCAAGGATAATTTTTTCCATCCATTTTATTTCTTATTTCCTTCTACTGATTCTGTCATTGTTCAAGGCAACAGCAGCTTCAACGCCAGTAGTCCATTTCAACTTCCAACAGCTTCTTTATTGCTCTTTATTAACTTCCAACGTCTGAATTGTACGTTGTAACACTCCTTGACTAGTGGCAAAAGACGTATTTTAGTAGTGTTGATGGTTCCATAAGACAGAGTTTATACTTCGTGTCACGTTTTTCTCCTCAAAGGTTATTCGTTTCTCAATTTTTTCTTGGCTATTTCCCTTTGTTGAAGAGTACAACGCAAATATTTATATTTGATTACTCCTTTCATTTTCCCATTTTCCAGATGAAGATCTTTAATCAAGCATTGTTCCCAACTGCCAGGTATTCAGATTTGTACATGTTGATAGTAAGTCCTGTTTTTAAAATGTTCATTGAGCTATGGATCATGAAACTCAAATCGTCCGCATTTTCTGCAATTACTACCTGTCATCGGCAAAATATAATGTATATAATTTATCCTCCACGATCGTCATTCTCATTATTCCGCATTGTTTCAATCTACTGCTGTAAAATTTGATACATATATTTTCAAAAGTGCTGAGGAAAGAGGCATCCAATGGACTTCTTTACTGCCCGGCAATGATCTGAGAGCCTACTGTAAATCTTTTAATCTGAGAGGTTTTGTTTTTACGAGTATATAGATTCTTTTGTAGCTCGAATTAAGTTAATATTGATTTGAAGTCCATCCATTTCTTCCCATACCCTAGCAACTGGTACATTGTGATATGCTCTTTGAAGATCAATGAAACGTAGATGAACTTCTCCCCTACCTCTCCTTGTTCTCCTTCTATTAGCTGCTTTAATGCAAAATGCATTTACATACTATGACTGATCTGCCAACAGGAAAACCACATTGTTCCTCTTCGATTTTTCCTTTTATCTCTTCTTCATTTTATTTCGGATTAATTTGTTACACAGTCTACCTATAGATCCACAGCTGCCATTCCTTTGTAGTTTGTATCATTGTCTGTAGATCCTTTCTATGATCGGTGTCAGGGAAGATATTCGCTACCCTGAGGAGGATTCTCCATTCATGCACCTGGAACATGTGTTTGCATTTGGTGCAGTTTATAGGGGACCATATTTCAGTAATTCTGCCGGAATATCTCCTGATCCAGGTGACTCATTGGGGGATTTTATGGTGTTAGGCGCTTTTTATAAATCTTTCATTGTCAGATCTACCCTTTGTTCAAATTTTTACTTCCTTGTTTGGCTGAAAGTTTCTGTTTATAGCAGCAGTCTTCCAAAAAATACTATTTCCATTTATTGATGCTGAGTTGATAATGCAATATTGTTTTGTTTTTTGTTTTAATAGATTTAATTAATTTGCAGGTTTCAGTTTGTGCTCCACCTATGAATTGTTTTATGTAATCACATTTATTCTGCCAATTCTATCTTCCTGATAAACTTCTTGTTTTACTTCTACTTATTGTTTTGTTTGGTAAACAGTTTCATTTTTCCTATCACTAACTCATTTTAAATACAGCTCTCTTTTCCTTTTAATCTCTGCTTCCAGACTTGTGTCCCACCAGTAGTGTTTGGGTTTTAAATCACAAGTACTCCAAAGCTCACTTGTGGCATGGTGAATGCATCTCTTTGTGTGTTTACATTCTTTTTCTATTGGCTACTTTTATATTGCTTTACCAACAGTTTAACTTCAGGGTTTTTTCTGTAAAGATACGCTGTACTTTCAGCGAAGACACTGCTTAATTTTGTATTTGCAGTTTTCACGACAACCATCTTTATGTTCTTAATCCGTGCTATTTGAAGTAAATGGTATGTATATTTTTGCAATTGCCGTAAACAATGATCGCTACATTGGCTCCCTGCTTTCCTTGACATCTTGTATTTTGAGTGAAGTTTTTTGCTTGGTTATACAGTCTATTATAGATTTTAGTTCTTTGTATGTTAGTACCAGATGCAATTTGTGAATAATCTTATGTTGCAAGAAAGTAAGTTAATTCTTTGATCTCACACTACTCTCGCAAATATTAATAAGTCTTTACCATTGTGAATGCGAGTCTTCTCCATTGACCCACAAGTTGTTGTTCTTTTCCTTCCAACTCTACCAAAAGCCCTGCAAATATTATTTCATGGACTTAGAATACTGTCTAGTTTCTTTTGACTACTGTTCAAAATCATCTTCCTAGCTGTTGCACCTTCATTCAAATTATATATCTGTATGACATGCATTTTCCCCACTTTAATACTTTTAGTAAGACGTTCGTTTATACATCCTAACTTTTTATAGATTTACCGAATCTTTCACCAATACTATACAATAAAATATATCATACGGAAATATCCGTACATTGCACACGATATTTTAGTTGTATAAACATTTTGGAAGTTTCTGCATTGCTTCAGCGAACTAGTTGTAATATTGAGTTTACTGAATAGAGTACTCTTGCTTCAGATGCTTATCGGTTCGGTTATAGAAAAAGAGCCACATTAGCAACAGGTTTCCTACACTTTGGCCTTTTCCTAATCAAGATTTTTTAATAAAATAATAAATCCCTTTGAAGAATATTTTAAGATGCAGAATTATCGTAATTTTCCAGGACATCCTGTGAAACTACTATATAAGTCAGAAACTATGGATATGAAAAATTGAAACATCCACATGTCGACAGAGATTTCAGAATAACACATCTTCCTCCCTTCTTATTTAATGAGTAAATATAATACGATTTAGCAAAACACATTTTTATCGCGATTTGCTTATAAATATTGAGTCATAATGTTGTGTATCCTGTGGGTACATATTAAAGATAAAAGAAATTCTAACGCGGAAAACTAATACTGAACGGTGAATATAAATATTATTGAATTATCAAAGGTGCGTGAAATGTACAACGTCTTTAGTCAAATTATTACTGCATTGAACGAATATTCATGGTTAGTGATATATACATACGTAAACACAACATGCGCAATTTATCTAGTATGCAAGTTAATGGTCATGGTTTCGTCTCACGTAAACTGCTCTTAAACGCCAATTCCAGAAACGCTTTATCTCCCATCATGTTATCTCCTAAATCTGTGTAAACGCTTCCGTACTCAAATTTCCGAACCGATAGGTTTTGATCCTCGACTGGCGAACTACGGACAAGGAAAAGCTCATATCCTCTCTGACCTCATAATCGCTTTTAACACCTCACTCCAAAATGCAACGTTACTGCATAGTAATGTACTTAGCCACCTACCTGCCCACCAATCCCGGGCCGACAATTCATACTCGTGTACCTCAGATACCGAATATCTCATTACATGGACTCAAATTGTGGGTCAATTTGGTTTAGGGATAAGAGAATAAGTTTGTACTTCAGAAGCTACGTATTTCAAAACGACGGTGACACTTTTTTCAAAATTTGATTCTGTTTTCATAAATATTTTATTAATTGAATATAAGAAGATATCAAATGATTGTTAGTTTGAAAACATTTATCAAAGCTACTTATATAAAAGTTTTTCAATTTCCTGTAGATACCATTTATAATTCCTTCCAATTGTTATAAAGTATTTTCAATATATTCCAAAATAAATTGTTTCCAAATTATATTTCCAAGGGTAGACAGAACGAAAATTATTCTTCGTGAATACACACTTCAAATACGCACAGAAACTTCACAATGGCCTTGATACGTTGTGTGACATGCCAAAGTTTTCAAAACGAAATGAAAATCAATTTCAAGTACGAGCTTGGCACAACTTCAACTTTCGGCCAAGAAAAGATACATTGAGCCACAGAAAAGGACCCAGTTTTCAAAAGAAAACAACAAAAAACAAAATAATAGTAATGCACATTAATAAGATGCACATTATTTTTATAGGAGTAGGTTTCTAGATACTAAAGTAAGCTTGTTTTCTTATTTCAGTGTTGGTAGACCAACAAAGTGTTTATGAACTATTTTGACGATAGCGTAGCGTGTGGGCTCATTTTTACTTTCTTGCTATGGAGTAGAGAGAAAGTTATGTAACGCTGCGCGCATAAAACGGCAAATTTTCGGCAGACTCATTCTTTTGACAAGGTCTTAGTAACGAAAAAGGGGGTAGATTCAGTTGCTAAATGGAAACGATAATTTGAATAACTATATTTTCTACTGAATTCGAGAAGTCGTACATTAGATAATGAAGTTACATTTATGTCCAGAAGCAACACAAGGGACCATCTCAGCATTTGCTCAATGGATCAGGGAATCTGAATGAAAACCTAATTGAGATGGAGGTCATTGACATAGCTTTACAAAATACTTATTAAATTGTGCAGTCCAAATGGTAACAATACATTAACTATCATTGTTAAAATTAATGTCACTTTCCTTGTGATTCTCAGTTTAGTCTGTAATTGTATAGAAACAATTATGCAGCAGAAACGATTTAATTTCGGATTTAAACATTTTTATCAATTTAATCGTTATAATGTCATCTGGCAAAGTGTTGTAAAATAATGCATATATATTGTATGTGAATTTTGTAATGAGCTGTTGATACTGTAACCTGATTGAATATGATTTCTACGTCGAGTGTTATAATAATAGATATCGGCATTTTCTAAATATATGTTTCCCGCTCTTAAGCATTTTAAGATCTAATTTAGGATATTTCGTAAACCTACACTCTATTAATTCTTCTTTCTTAGGGCAAATTAAGTTCAACTTTTTATCTTTTGCAAATATATAAAAATGGTGATTAAATTCACTAAAGTGAAAAATGTTTCTGAGAGCTCATAAAATTCTTTCTGAAGGCATTATAATTCTATTCTAATACCTCAGTTAGGTTCAGAGTTAATGAATGTCAAATTGTTATTGAACATAAAGCCGAGAACGAGCTTCCTAGCCCCGACGGCGATAGTAACGAAGCTCGTAAACAATTTGGAGGTGGGAGGCGGGGCGGTTCAGGAGGTAAGATGAGGGTTTTTGGGCACCCGTAAACGCCGGGTACTGCAGCCAGTTACACAGAACACGAAAATGAAATGCAATTATTCTGAAACACGTTGAAAAAAAAGGGAAATTGGGATATAATCGATTAGAATTCTGGATAAAATTAATAAGTTAATATTCATATTTTCTGGTAAAAAACGTTGTCATAAAGCGTGTATCAATTTTTATAGAAACTATAGGGAGCAGGGGGCCCAAACAAGGGCACAGGAGTTGGGAAGCTCGTCAAGAGGAGCTTTCCCACTGAAGGCTTTAACGGCGAGGTGGGGGGGGGGGTTTTAAACCGCCGATCCGGGATTAAAAACGGCTTGGGGGAGATGGCATTTTAGTTTTCAGAACTTCAAATACCCCCCAGATTTAGAGCAAAAATTTTTTTAACGAAACTTTAAAACCACTATATAAATAATATTTTTTTTATAATTACTTTAAAAAAAGAGATACATTATTTTCAAGATTTATTTTCAGCTTGAATAGTTTTAGTTTTTTTTAACATATTTGTTTGATTCACAACATGAGAAATGATCCAAATAGTTTTAAAAATAATGAATTGTAGGTATCCAAAAACCATTTTTTTTTACATTAATATAAAAATCGAATAATTTAAATTTTTTGAAGAGTATAAATTCAATTGGGAGTTTTGTTTAGCATAATTTTAAATATTATGAAAGCTTTAGATGATTAAATTTTAAATAAAAAGAAATTAAACAAAATGAAATATGCCCGGGAGAATTAGCCCTAAGTGTAAGAAAATATGACGGGAAAGTACCGATATCCGAAAGGGGTTGATAAGGGCCTAGGGTGGGCGTCGCGGTGTCAGGATGCAGAGGCGCCTGACCCCCAGAGGCTGCGACAAACACAGCACGACAGTGGAACTGGGAATGGTTTGGGTTTGCAGCCGCGTGAGACACGACTTTTCGTAGTGAGGATCCACCATTTCAATCATACCGCAATTGCACGCTAGCAAAAAACAAGTGGGTTATGATCAGAGTAAATCCAAAAAAATAATTGCCCCCACAATCAATCACGTTTAAGCTAACATTAAATACAGTCTTTTAATGTTTAAAAATGAAGGTAATGTCATTGAAATGAATCAAAGTTCTCAACACGCACACGCATGTTTACGAGATGTAAAGCCGAGTCCGGCTAATGTAAATGATTAATTATCGAAAAAATCACTGAACTGTTGGAGAATTGTTAAAGCGATGTTGCAAGCGATACTTAGACATTGCAGGTGGATCCGCGGTTCAAGGGCCCCACGAGATTTGGACCGGGAACGGGGATCAGTGCATCAGCTGAGCAGCCCCTCTGCCCGGGAGGCCCTGGCGAGTAGACGGCAGTGGGATTTAGACACAGTTTTTCAGCTAGGCAAACAGCCCCGTCGGGGGAGAATTCAGGGGCCCGGCGCTTGATAGCCTGCCACGGTAAATTTTTTCCGGGTTTTCTGAGCAACACCGGCGTGCCAGAGAAAAAAAAAGGGGGGCCAGGACCACGCACGATTTTTCCTTTGCCTTAACGTCCTATCTGTAAACAAGTTACACTAACAGGGGACTACCCCACTACAATCCCGGGAGACAGGACTAGAACCCCTGATGGGGGGTTTTTGGGTGGAGATACCGGGGTGGGAAAAACCCCCGCTGTCGAGAAAAGGCGCTCGATCTCGCCATCCAGGGGGGAAGTATCCCCACTCCCGAAAAAAAGCATGCACTATACGAGGGACTAAATGGTTGAACCCCCGGGAATCAGTTATAATCAATCAAATTCAAATTTTACGAAAATATGGAAACTGAGAGAAGGGGTTGTTTTAGAGGATCAAAAATATGTAAAATACCAAAAAGCGAATTTGTCTGATGCCATGAAAGATTTAGAGAAAGAAAGGGGGGGAATTTTGGGGGAAAGAAAAGGGTGGCTTTTACGAGATTGTCGTCTGGCCGACACTAGAACCGGAAAAAAAGGAGTCAACCGTGCAATCCCCCCCTGATGGCTTTTGGGCTTTTAAAGAATTACCCCATAAGACACAAAAAGAAAAAAACATTCTCAAAACTTGCGTTTGTTTTTAAGAATATATTGTATGAAATAAACCATATTAATAATTTTTTTCCCGGGGACGACCAGGTTCCCCCTTTTTTTCAAAGGAATTTTTGACTATGTTAGAACAATGTTTTTTTCATTAGTTTCTATTTTATCCCCTTTTGAATAAGAATTAAAGGTGTAATCACAAAAGGTTTTAAAAATTTTTTGGAAAATAAAGAAAGTAGAAAATTTAAGATTAAGAAAAAAATTAAACCGTAATGATTTAGTTTTTTAATTTCCAATTCTTCTGAAAAAACGCAAATAAATTTCTTTTTTTGACAAGGACCCCCTGGGATTTTTTAAAAAATCTAAAATGTCCCTTTTGAACAGCCCCATATAAGCGAAAACGGTTCTTAAAATTTTTTAAAGTCGTACCCCTTTTTTAGAACATGAAGATTTGGCTGGGGGAAAACCCCCTGAAGAAGATCTCGAAAAATATGATCGAAACGTCGGCACTTCACCCTCAAGCGGGTCCCCCGGACAGAAGACTTTTTAAAATTTGTTTCAGAAGAAAGGATATACCTAGAAATTGTAAACACGCAATACCAAAAGGTTGTTCCCAGTTATTAATAGTTTTATCCAATCAAAAAATTGATATAAAAGTCTTGTATATATTTTAATATTTTAATTTATCTAGTTTGTATTTAATTTTTTACAGAATACCTTTTATCTTTTTTTTCCAAAAATTTAAGAAACAAGGCGGGAATATTTCCAAGTTATTGCGAAATTGAATTTCGAAATGTTTTCAAAATTTTGAAGACTTTAAAAAATATTGAGAAAGATCTGTTAACTGAATTTCCCGTTTATAAACTCCTGGGGGGTGCGAAATGCCGCCAAGACGAATCTCCGCGAGGACACGCGACCCCGCGCGCCAATGTTCCGCAGCCGTCGCCAGCGGGAATCCTGAGGCGGGCATTTCCCCGGGAAATGCGGAGTTTACATTAACCCCCGGCCCCCGGGGGAGCGACTTCTGGCGCAGGGTGGCGCCATCCGCCCAATTTACTCGGGGCCCAGGCGTCGCCATTTCCCCCACCATTTCCGCCCCCTGCCCGCTCGGTGCCCGACGGGGCCGCGCAGCTTTTGGGGGGGACACGGGCCCCTGCGGCACACCGACATTGGCCCATCGCCGGGGGGCAAGCGCGGGGCGGCGGGCGCTGAAGGGGGGCGAGTGCGGGGGGTGAGGAAGGGGTTGTGGAAAGGGGGTTTTGGCCCTGTAAGCCCCCCGAATTTCCCAAAGGATGGGCTTGTAAAAGTAAAATTTGGTTTCAGATACTTTTTTACCCAAAAAAAAAATGATTTAATAATTTTTTAAAATGGTGAATATTTTTGTTTTTTTCGTTAATGAGGTTTCTTTTGGTATATTCAATTGTTAAATTTTCTGGTATTCATGAGAGTAAGAATGTTTTCTGTAAATATTTTTTATTTCTATTCAAAATATTTTTTGGGGTTTTCCACAATGATTAACAGTAGAAGTTTTAAAACCATCAATTGGGGGTTGATATAATCCAATTTGACTTTGTAGGTCAATGAACAGATTCCACCATTTGAGGTCGTTTGAAATGTAGGGAAAAATTTATCTTTTTATAAAAAGGGTTAGGAATTCCAATTTTCTTTATCTTCGGTTTTGGGCTCTGAATTTAATTTAAAAAATTTATTTATTATTGTTTAAAACTATTTAGAACCTTGAGGTTTCAACCAGGGGTGACCCAGATTTACGGTGTAGTACGAATTTAATGTAGATTTCCTTTTAATGATGTTGTTATATTCCAATTTTAAATGATATTTCATTTTCAAGTTTGTTCAAACATCGAATCAATCACTGTGAATTTTTTTCACGTTAAATTTTCATTGATTTTCTGAAGGAACAATAAAAGAACCTGTATCAGTTTCAGATTTACTGGTTTCCCCACAGCATTAGGTAGGTTCAATATTCATTTTTTTTGGGATTTTTTTTGTCACGGAAACCCTAATGTCGGGTTTTGGCCCTTCTTTTTTGATTTGACGGTTTGTCAGGAATTGATTTCTTTTCTAGAGTAAAAAAACATAATATTTTTTTCTAACTGAATATTTTTGGTTTTTTGTTCTTTTTTTCAATATCGATAGATTGGTTAAACGGTTCCTTGCTATATAGTTTTTTCCCATGTTTTTGGACGATCTACGTTGTTTTCGTCATTTCCTTTGGGTTTTTTTCTTCCAAATTTATAACGATTAATGTTGCAACGGTTCCGTTATTTTTCATGTGTTTAGAAACATTCTGGGTGAATATGTTGATATTTATTTTGGGTGTTTAAAATTTGTGACAATTTGTTTGATATGAATCGACCTTTTGGGTTTTCCTTTAAATTTCAATAATTATAACTTACGTTTCCAAGACGTTAGTTAAAGTTTATTTTAATTTTCGTAATTTGGACTTTAGTAGTTTTTAAAACAATTGAACCTATCACAACATCGTGTGGCTAATTTTATTTGAAAGTTTTTTATATACCGTGTATCATTGGTGTCTAGATGAAAGTTTTGTTTATAATTGAAAAAACGGCGAATAAAAAAATTAGAGCATCCGTCGCTATGCTTTTAATTTTTTGCCCTTTTTCCACGCTTCTTTTATCTTTTCAACGCAACCACACAAAAACACATGCACATGTTCTTTTTAAAGAGACGACGAATTTTCTTTTTCGTCCAGAAACTTTTATTTTTTTATTTAGAAGCAAAAAAGGATTTAAATCTTAATTGCAAGAAGAGCTAGTGGTAGTTTTTTTGTCCAAAACTTGTTTTTTTTATTTAGAATGCATCGTGGAGAATTTAACATCTTAATTTAAGAAGAGCTAGTGGCAGCGGGCAGACTATCAAGGCAATTGTTGGGAACAACTTAGGTAATTCCCCGAGCTTCAACCAGATTCCACCACTTGTGCTATCGCCAGTTCCAACCCACGCAAACAAAAGGGGGAGAAATAGAATTTTTCCCTGGTCGAAATTTTGGGTTTAAGATTTTTAAAATTCCCCTGCAAAATTAATATTTCAACAAAAAAATCGCCGTTGCACCATAAAAAAGGGAAAAACATATTTTGTGGAAAATGGAATACCTTTAGGATAAAATTTACCGGTGGGGTTAAAAAACGGAACGTTGGGGGAAACAATTTCGGGCATTGTTTTTTTCATTCTTTTATCAAGGGGTTTTGTTTTGGTCTAAAATTTTTAAATTTAAAACTATTTATATTTTTTCAAGATTTTTATAAAATTGGGGGCCATTTTGGATTTTTAAAAATTGATAACTTAAAAAATTTTTTTGTAAAAAATATGGGTAAATCAATCGGGAATTTTTAAATTGAAAGTATTCACAAGTCGAAAATTTTTAAATAAGATACAATACAAATAACTATAAAATTTGTAAAACATAAATAATAAATAAATAATTCTTGTTAGGTATGTTGGTGAAAGGAAAATTTTAGATCAATAACCCCTTATTTTTTTATCTAATTTTTTGTCTTGCCTACAATTAAATCCTGTAATGACAGAGAAATGAAGTAAAAAAAAAGCGAAATCAAGATTGTTTTAAAAAATTTTCTTTTTCCCCTTTTCCATTGTCAGCCTACCTTTAAAAAGAAAGAACAATGCTCTTTTCTAAAGTTTTTTTTTTAACCAGACTACGGGTTTTATTTTGAAATTTAATTTGTCGTCCATATTTAATTTATTCTTTTGGATTTTAAAATTTTTTAGCCGAATTATGATTTTTTTTATTTTTACAAAATTTTTATTATTTTTAAATTTTTTTTTCAAGTACTTTTGAAATTTCATAATTTTTTATTTTATTTTTTCCACTGAAGATGAGGCCAAAAAGCTTTTTTGAATTAAAAAGTGCTGAAAATTTGCGTTTTACTCATGTTTTTTAACTCTTCCACATCCACGCCATATCTAACATCCACGCCGCCCCCGAATAAACGTCAATAATTTCTTCCATAATTGTTATAATTTCGAATGTATTGCCATTTGTAACGTTTGAAAAAATGGAAAACTGGGTGGGGTTTACCAAACATGATTGGAACTTTAAAAAAGTCTTAATGTATTAATTATTCCGAAATTTTTAATTAATTTTCATTTTTTTGGTTGAGAAACCGGTTGGATCTGGTTGATCCGTTAGAAAAGTGAGTTAAACTACCAGACGAAAATTAAAAAAATTTATTGCTAATTAATTTGTTCATTTTAGAATTAACTGTCAAATTGAAAAATAAGGTGAAAACGGGTTGGACGCAACACCGACGTTAGAAAGGACATGAAAACTTAGCTAAAGCACACGAAATAGAAAACGAGGATGCTTCATGAAGGTGCTGTAAAATTAAAATATCCGTTTTCAAATCAACGGGTTGTGCATCAGATAGATCGACCTGGGAATACATATTATGGTGAAAACCCTATGTCCGATTAGGCACTTGGGAGGCTGATTGCTGAAAACGTTTTTCTTGAATTAAGGATCCTAAAATGTAGGTATAACTACACAACGTATTAGAGAAAAATATTACTACATTTTGTGGCAATATTTTTCTAGCATGAGACCTGTTAAACTATTTTTTGCGAAATAAATGGCACCTTTCTACTCAACGTTACGACACTTTGTAGGTGCGTGTTTCATACGGAAAAATAACTAGTGTAGTGTCTCGATTAGTTTGTCATTATTTCACAGTCAGATAAGCTCGGCGTATCAGTAAGCGGTGCGCTCTGGTCTGCGAGGGTCGCCGCGCTCAGCATAGTTCAGTGTCTACAAACCAGTACTTGTTTTACATCCAAAGCGACCACTACGTTTCAGTCGAAATACGGTGTCCCCACGGGCGGCGCCCACACGGCGGAAGTTTTTTCTCTTTGTGAAAAGTGTTAATCAACGTGAAGTGCTGATCAGTGTTTCTGAACAATGTAGCTCAACAATGAACAGTGAAACGGGCCTTGGAAGCGACATAGCAGCTGCACTGAAAATCTATACGACGCAGACATAGACGCGATGAAGCAGGCTACAATCAACCAGGTATGCAGCAGTTCCACCTCCAAGGTGCAGCCAACTGCAACACGAGCAGCAAGAAATGTTTCCATTACCACCTGAGAAAGTAAAACTAACATATGAAGAATCTCAACAGTATATTTACTTCCTTCAACAACAAGTATTCCATTACCAACAATTAATTCATCAAATCCATACTCCCAAAATCCTTGCTCCTCCCAGTCTCCTGAAAATCTACCTGCTTCTGCTCACCTTCATGACCATCAAGAACAGGACGTGCTAATTTCCTCAGACCAACAATCAAATTCACGCATGAAGTGCAACTCCAAACGGCTCAGTGTAATGAAAGAAAGGAAATGTCTGAAAACCTACGAGCATGAACACTAGTGAGAAAATCTAAACGTAAGAAATTCTCAGTGAATCCGAAGATGCACTGAATGGTGTCGAAGCGTCGCCACCTTCGACCTCTTAGCTGACCTCAACAATAACGGAGAAGAAAGGAAACTGTGTCGGTATAAAAATTCCTCCAATTTTCATTCATGAAACAAATTACTCAGAGTTGTAGAAAGCATCAAAAAGAACACATCAGAGGACTTCACCACCAAACAGAAAAGACTCAGTCAAGGTGATGTTTACGTCAATAGAAGACTTCGTAAGTTTTGGAAAACAAAATATTCAATTTCACTCCTATAAAGACCTGTCAAAAATAACTTGCAAGTAGTGATAAAAGATCTGCTGATAAATTACTCAGAAATGAATTTTAAAGAACTAAAGGATTTACATTACCCAATTTTGAAAGTATGTAGACTTTATAACAGAGATAGAAAACCAATCCCAATTTGTGCAATAGATTTAGAGGACAATTATCAAGGTAGAGAATATTCAACCTAGTTAGATTATTTTACAGTGTAGTAAAGTTCAGAAACGGATTGCTTCTAATGTAATACAATGCAAACGTTGTCGTTGTGCATTCTCAGGCAAATGTAAGCTAACCCCAGATGTGTTAAGTGCACTGAATCATCATTACTCACAGTGTAAAAATCTAAAATACAGTACTGGAATGCGTAAACTGCAGGCAAAATCACACTGCTAACTATAAAGGTTGCCGGATTACAAAAGGCCTTAGAATCATCCAAAAGTTTAAAATTACCCAAATGCAAGGAGAACATGCTGTTCCAAGTCGTAGTGAACAGGAATTTAGACAACCGCCCCAAGAGGCCCCCTTTCACTTTCCTCCACTACCAAACGACTCTCCAGCAGCTTTGTCTACAATTCCAACTGCAAGACTTATCAAACCTAATCTCTAATATTACAACACAAGTAATAAACGCTATTATCCCCAAATTCAAACCATAATTCACCACGTATTAGAAAACAAAAATTATGGAGGTAATTACGGAGAATTAAAACTTATCAACTGGAATGCAAATGGCATTAAGCGGCAGGAAAATGAATTCATATATTTCTTAAAGAGTAATACAATTAAAATAGCAGCTATCACGGAAACACACCTTCGCCGGGAGAAAGATTCAATATCCTGGCTACAAACGTATCGAAATGACAGGTTATCTCATACCGCGTCAGGTGGTGTAGCAATTTTATATCTAATACTATCAAGCACGCGCAGGTTCCAACAACATTCTGCCAAACTTAGAAACTGTTGGAATAAAATATTTGTTAATAATAATGAATTAGTAATATCAGCGCATACAAACCACCAAATAAAACTTTTCCATGCTCCGTATACAAAGACATTTTTAACAGCTATCCCGACTAATAATGGTAGGAGATCTAAATAGTAAACATACAGTTTGGGGCTGCTGTACCTCTACAGCCCAGGCCAAGTGACTTTATAATTTGACTCAAAAACATAGTATTAGCATATTAGCTCCCACTGCTCCGACTCATTTCCCATACACTCAAATATAATTCCAGATATTCTAGATATAGTATTAACCAAAAGTATAAACTTTTCTATATTCCAAAGAGTATTATACTGACCTTCAATCAGATCACAATCCAGTACTAATAACCTTTTTTAAACCTATAGAAGAAATAAAATCAAAACGAATGCAACAACAAAATAAACTGGCCCAAATTTTCATACCAAATGCAGGAAAATTACTTATATCCCAGAAGTATTAAATCTATACCAGACCTAGAACTTGAAATCGCGAAATTTAATTCAGCTATTAATGAATCATTAAAACAAGCCTCGACTGTTAAAATCAGAATAGTGCTTGAAACATAATCCCATCCCAATACGACTATTAAATTTAATTAAATCAAAGGAAATATGAGAAGATATTGGCAAGAAACACGTAGACCAGATATCAGAACTAAATTAAACAAACTATCGCGAATAGTGAAACTCTGATTAGACGAACTCAGATATTCCAAATTTCAACAATCCTTAAAACAAATAGACACAAATTCAGCCCATCTCTGGTCAACAGTCAGACGTATCACTGGAGAAAAACCGAAATACTTCTAATAATCAATAATACAAAGCCTACTCAGATGAAGAAAAACTGAAATACTAGCAGATCACTTAGAGCACGTTTTCATCCCATCCAATAGCTGTGCAAACCACAATAAAATTATCAAAGATTTTTAAAAGAGCCTCAAGTTTCAGTAATAATGAAAATTAAGTTCATCTCTCCATCAGAAGTCACGAAAGTTATTAGAAGATTAAAACGAGAAAGCGCCAGGGTATGATGGAGTAAATAATAAAATCATTAAGGAATTAAATAAGAATATCATTGCGGCACTTCATGGCAATATTTAATGCAATCTTACGTCAAATCACTTCCAAATGCGTGGAAAACTGCCATCATCCTACCTTTTCGCAAACCAGGTAAAGATCCTAGATTGAGAGAAAATTACAGACCCATCAGTTTACTACACTCCATATCAAAATTTGAAAGATTGTTGCTCAGCAGACTTAATAAATACCTTTCAGAAACGAAACGCAATCCCGATGAACAATTCGGGTTTAGAGCTAACCATTCATGCACGCACCAACTACTGAGACTAACGGAAAATATTGCCGAAAGTTTTCATCAAAAGAAGCATACAGTAGCAATTTTCTTAGACATTGCACAGGCTATGACAGGATCTGCACGCAGGACTAATGACAAATTACGTAGTCTGGGAGTCCCTGATTACATCCAAAAATAATCAGCTTCCTTTCAAACAGAAATTTCAGTAAAAGTCAATGAAACATTATCAACCCTCGAATCATCAGCAGGATTACCTCAGGATCAGTACTCTCCAACCTTATTTAACATTTACACTTCAGATATCCACGAATGCCCGATACCAAATTAGCTCTCTTCGCTGATGACACAGCCTATTCACGGCTCACGAAGACATTCTCATAGCCCAAGATCGAATACAAAATAACCTCGATGAACTAATATCGTGACAGATCAGTGGAGAATAAAATCAATCCAGGAAAATGCCAAGCAAAATATTCACACTCCGTAAACCAAAACTCCCAACTTAACAATCAACTGCAGCCCAATTCAATGGAATAATGGTCCAATTAAATATCTAGGAGTGCTTTTCGATAAAAGATTAACTGGAAACTCCACATCCATGCGTTAGTAAATAAAGCCCAAGGTAAAATATCAAATTATACCCACTAATCAACAGAAAATCCTCATTAAAATTGAATGTCAGCTGACTATATTTAAATCAATCATTTTACCCACCTTAACATATGCTTGTCCTGTTTGGGGAAACGCACCTCATCAATAGAGAAACTTCAGACGGTACAAAAAAATGTCTTAGAAAATCATACAAGCACCGTGGTTTATACCCAAAATCAGATCCATAGGAACTACGAATGGATTTAATAAAAATCACATCGCTTCAGTTTCAAAAGCTTTCTATACTACACTTAACACCTCTCACTTAACAAATAAATTCAACCTAGGACGAAATGCTATCAACTGCGAATCCTATCCAAGTACCCAAAAGACAAGTTTCGCCCCATAAGAATATTATATTTAAAAAGTCAAATAGATAGCCCAATATTAAACCTAATAAATTTAAATAAACTTAAAAACCCAAAACCATCCAAAATCAATAACAATCGAGCAGCGATGTAAGCTCAATAAGTCGAAGGATGCCCATTCTAGTAATGATAATACTGCTGTATTCAAGTTTTGAAAGCCTCATGGCCGAACGAGAAGAAAATAAATGAAAAAATTATTTCCACTGGAGGATAGCTTTCGCGTCTATTCCTATTTCAGATGATTTACAGCGTCTACCACGCTGTCTCCAGGAACCTACCGCTCTGTTTTTACCATTCGCTTCATTGGTGGATTTGATTGTTAGTGAATCTGACGCGTCAACTATTTATGGTCATTAGTCCCGCACGTTTGTGCTCGGAGGAGGTGGTGGTCTTCCTCGCTGGATGACTAGATCCGGGCTGACCCATCGGCTATCGAGTTTTTTTCCCAGCAGGTATCTTCCACCAGCGGGACACGCCCGGCTGGGCGTTCGGTCCCACCGGTCTTC